>PYSQ01000486.1:0-23155 GCA_003049435.1 Nakataea oryzae | reverse complement strand
CTCCCATCCCCTCCACCGCCCCCCCCCTTGGTTTTTTTTATTCGACGCTGAAGGGGGAATCTGCGGCACCCCCTACGCCTCGCAATGGCGTCCGACTGCCCAGAACGGGCTGCAGAGGACAGGCACCAACTGCGCTGTCAGAGTTGACTGAGGGGACGATTTGCATCCATGCATCTGCGAGGGGAGTTGCTGGCTTACTGACGGCTGCTATTATCCCATGTCGTAGGCGGTATGCGGACCATGTCGGGATCCACTACGTCCTGTGCAACAAGCTCAGGCAGTTCCCCTATGAAGACATCGAGTTCTTCCTCCCGCAGTTATGCCATCTGATTATAAGCGTGGACAATGAGTCCATGGCCTTGGAGGAGTTCCTCCTGGACCTATGCGAGGAGTCGGTAACTGCAGCGCTCCTGGTTCGTACCCCCTCCCGCCATGCCCCCTCGTGGCCCGCGAAGAAGGGAGGAGGCTAGAGCGCAAACCGGTCGTGCGGCACCTACTAACCCTCCATCTCTTCCCCTCTTGACAGACTTTCTGGCTTTTCCAGACGTACCTCCATGACCTGTCGTCCAATCCGCAAGCCGAGGCGTTCAAGACATGCAGGAGGTTGTCCAACAAGGTTCAGCACATTGTGTTTGGCCTTGCAGACTCGGGCAGGAATGAGAAGATCAAGGAGAATATCCTGCCCGTGATGGTCCTGGGCAGCTTTATCCTGGCCAGCATCGGCGTTCCTGGTCTAGCCCAGTGGGCAGGCCCCTTGGCCGTGGCCCAGGGCCGAAAACCCCAGCCGGCTGTCGACGTCATTCCGGAGCGCGTGTCGCAACCTCAAAACAAGGTGGCCCGATCACACACCATCAACACAACCACGTCGAGGTCGAAACGCTCTAAAGATCCGGGCCGTGTTACGAGTGCGCCCGATTTAGACATTCCCGCCGTTGCCGTCTCTCCGGAGCAGGAGAAGTCGCCCAGGCTGCCCAAGTCGCGACCAAGCTCATCCGGGGGCCCGGGCACGCCGGTAGACTCGGGAAGCGGTGGCGGCAAGCGGCCCTCGCAGCTGGAAATGCTCTCGGCCGAGGGCCGTCTCAGCTCTTCCTCGCTACCGCTGCCGGAACTGAGGTCGCCCAGGATGCAGGTCACGCGACCGGCAACCCCCGTCTCGGCTGGACTGAGGCCATCCGAACAGTCTGTCAGCCTTTCGAGAAGGCACTCGCACCATGTAAAGCAGGCTCTGGGGAACCAGTCCGAGATGAGCTCACACCAAAAGGTGCGCTTGCTTAGGCAGAACTACTTCCGGTGCCAGACGGCGTTCCTGACGGCTCTCGAGGGCATCTCGAACCGGCTCGTCATTGTTCCCAAAGCGGCACGACTCAGCGCACTCCGTGCTGAGCTGGCTCTCATAACGCAAGACTTGCCGGCCGAGGTGGACATCCCTGTCATCTGCCCGCCGACACTGGTCAACGGGTCGCCTGGGCGGAGCAAGCACCACCGGATAGTGCGCGTGAACCCCGCCGAGGCGACCGTGCTCAACAGTGCCGAGAAGGTGCCGTATCTCGTCATGGTGGAAATTCTGCGCGATGACTTCACCTTCGACCCGGACTCGCAGGACAACCAAAGGCTGCTGGCCACCATCTTGGCGGAACAGGGGTCGAGGAAGCGCATATTCGACCTGAGCGAGTCGCCCCGCAACACCCCCACGACCAAGAGCGCTGGAAATCAGCCGCCCGTGATCGACAGCGTCTTTGAGCCGACGGCTGGCGACCTTGGATCGTCGCCGCTGATCAGGCCGTTCGACGACGAGCAGCCGACAACCGGCAGTGGCGCCGGGGGTGGCAAGGCAGAAGCCCAGGGCAGCAGCGCCCAGCGGATTTCGAGCAGCGCAACGACTTTGACCAACATGTCGGACTCTACGCCACGGAGTTCAGCAACGTCCACGTCCAGGTCCAGCAGCCCGCGCCGAAAGGCTGGGGCGGCCGAGGCGGCGGGCATGGTGAGGAGCTATAGCCACAATATGCGGACGGCCAACGTGGAGCAGCAGCCTGACTTCTCGGCACTCGCTACGCACATGCGGGCGGCGTCGCAGATGCTTGCGCAGCTCGAGGCCACGAGCGGGAAGCGGCCAAAGCACGAGGTGGCGGCGATCCGGGCCAGGATCATCGCTAGCATGCAGAGCCTGGAGGAGCAGAGCTTCGACCTGGATGACGGCAACGGGCCGACTTTTGACCTCATCATGGCCAAGGCCAGCGCAGCCGAGGCAGCGGCAGCCGCGGTAGCTAACGGGGCTGGTGGTGCGGGCGCGGACGCAGACGACGAGACGGTAGCGGCGGCGGCGGCGGCGGGCCTGGACCCGAACGAGGCCAACGCCGGGGAGGCGCGGATGGAGAACGACTTCAAGACGGGCGGGCTGCAGCGCAAGGGGGACCGAGACGACCCTAGCGCGGCCGTGTTCGGAGAGGCGTGGCAGGCAAAGAAGGAGCGGATTCGGCGGACGTCGCCATATGGTTGGATGAAGAACTGGGATCTGATCAGCGTCATTGTCAAGACGGGGGCGGACCTGCGGCAGGAGGCGTTTGCGTGCCAGCTCATCCGGGTGTGCCACCGCATCTGGGTCGAAGCCAAGGTCAACGTTTGGGTCAAGCTGATGCGCATCCTCGTGACGGGCGAGTCTTCAGGCCTGATCGAGACCATCACAAACGGGGTCTCGCTCCACTCGATCAAGCGCAGCTTGACCCTGGCCGCGGCTGCAGAGGCGGCCGCGGCCGGAGGTCCTGGACCTACAGCAGCAGTCGGCGTCACATCAGGGGCCAGCGATCAGCAGGGGCTGCAGAGCCCAGCTGCCCCGCCGCCACCGCCACCGCCGACACCTAGGCGGAGCGCGACGCGCATCGCGACACTCAAGGACCACTTTCTCAAAGCGTTCGGGCCCGAGACGGGCGATGCGTACAAGGCCGGCGTGGACGCGTTCAAGCGGTCCCTGGCGGCGTATAGTGTCATCTCGTACGTCCTGCAGCTCAAGGACCGGCACAACGGGAACGTGCTCATCGACAGCGAGGGTCACATCATACACATTGACTTTGGCTTCATGCTCTCCAACTCACCGGGCTCGGTCGGGTTCGAGGCGGCGCCCTTCAAGTTCACGCACGAGTACCTCGAGGTGCTTGGTGGGCTGGGGTCGCCCGAGTACGAGGACTTTAAGCGGCTTTGCAAGCAGGCTTTCCAAGGTTTGTGCCCTCTTTCTTGTTACTCATCTTGCATTCGGGCCGTACTGAAAGGGAAAACAACCACATGCAGCTCTCCGTCGATCGGCCGACAACATCATCGACCTCGTCGCTATGATGGGACGCGACTCCAAGATGCCGTGCTTCGGCGCGGGTGTTACGCAGACCACCAACAACCTGCGGCAGCGGTTCCAACTGCAGCTGAGTGCGGACGAGGCTGAGCAGTTTGTCGAGACGGACATGATTGGCAAGTCTCTGGGCAGCTACTACACGCGACTGTAAGTTTCCCTTGCCAAGCCATCCGCCTGTCCGGCTTGTGTCCCCCGTGAAGGCTTCAGGACTAACAGGCCGGTTTCCAGATATGACACCTTCCAGTACAGGACCCAGGGCATCTACTAGCCCTTGTATGTCTGTCTCTTTGCATGGATGCCTCGAGACTATTCGACGTAGTGACGATCACTCTTCTCGTGCTCCTGCCTGAAGAGATGCTAAGCGACAAACGGACGCGCTTGGGTGACCGCAGAAAGTATATACCTACCTATCTAGATACCTAACATCGTTGGCCACTTTTTGCTTGGGTTTCCGCCTTTGGTCAAGTCCACACTGCAGTGTTTTGCGCTCTCTTTTCTTATTGTTTCATTGCATCGAGGAGGCGCTAAAGAAGAGCCAGGATAGAGTGTCCTATCGGGACTTGCATTTTCTGTTTACCTGGTGCGGGCAAAGCGCACACTGGGAATTATCCTGCGCATCTAATACATATATAGACAGGAGGCCATGGTCATGTCTAGATGTACAGCTTCTTGCTGTCCCTCTCATTGCATGTTGTTTCAAGTCTTGGCGGGACGAGGTCGAACCAGGCGATAGCCTGTCTTGCTTGGTGAGGAAACTTTCAGGTGAGCTTCGGGTTGTATGATGGATATTTGGAGTTGAGCAAACGCATGGAACCCAAGAGACGTGGATGGCCAGAAGACGGCAGGCAAAAACAGCCGAGAAGGGAAGGCGCAAGCAACGAGCAACAGGCAAAAAAAGAAAGAAAAAAAGCACCTTCCCAGCGGTTGATGGCGGCCTCCCTCCCTCTATTCCTGTCTGATATCTGACCGCGCTCACTGCCGGCTTTCCGTTTTGATACTCGCCTACCTCTTCTCCAACACTTGGACACCGCTTTTGGCTTCGTCACTATTCTAACACAAGCAGCGATCAAGAATATCGGTGGGTCGCATTGGCATTGGGCTACATCCTCGTCTCCTAGGCATCATGTCTGGTCGCCGCCGTGGACGTCATGACTGGTTCGAGTTCGAGGTGCAAGCTGCCATCGCTCTGATATGCAAGGGCAGGCACAAGATCCCGCTTGGCCGGAGAAGTAACGAGTAAGCCAAGGCATCAGGTCGACAAGAGGCAAGAAAAGAGAAACACTGGAGAATGATGGTGCTCTAACCGGGGACCGGCACGGCTGTTGCCAGCTTTGCAAGCGAGCTCAACAAGGCGCTCAACTCCCGACGCGCCAACTTCCACGAGAGCGACATCGACGAGGGCGACATTAAGGACCTGCTCCACCGCCTGCTCACCGAAAACAAGGCCGCCGTCGCTTTCGCGGGCCGCACCATGCCCGCCCGCATAACGCGCGCCAAGCGCATGGCGTTCAGCCGTCGCATCAACTTTACCGGCTCGCTGGCCGAGCGGGCCGACGGCGGCCGCAAAGACGCCGTCATGGGCCGCGACCCAGCCCAGCGCCGCCGGACCACGCTCTGCCCGCTTCCGACGAGGCGGGCACCCGACGACAGCGGCTATGACGGTGCCGACGACGCCGAGCCTGAGGCTGCTGGTGGGCTTGAGATGGGTTAGTAGTGCCTGCTACACTTTGTGACTCTGCCGTCACTTTGTCGTCGCATCACCGTCGCATCACCGTCGCAGCTACCCGACTAACACGCCTCTGCTTTTGGTTGTACTAGGAGAGCTGCGAGAGCGTGGTCCTCAAGGGCCCCTCGTGCTCGATCACCTGCCGCCTCTGCACAAGATGGTCGGTGACGCCTATGCCTATCACGCGCCCAACCCCAGTAGCACCGCCCTTCCCTCGCTGCGCAGTCAGCCCTGGGCTGGACTTGGCGGCGCTGGCCAGCTTGCTGCCGCTCCCGCTCCTCAGATGCGTGGTCTGAGCCGTGATGCAGGAGAAGGGGTCTTTCAGGACTGGACAGGAAGTGCCCGGCAGGGCTTTCTCTACGTCCAAGGCCATAGCAGCCAATATCTGCCTCCCTTGTCGGACATCGGCCTTGGCGGTGATAGCACCCAGGTCGGCGTCACGAGTCGGCAGCCTGGCGATGGAGACGGCTATGGAGCACTTGCAGCTGTGTCTTCGACTTCTCTTCCATCCTGGGAGTCGATAGTGCCCGACGGCCCCGCACACACCCGTCACGATATGTCTTCGCCCGAGCTACCGTACGGAGACCTCACAGCTGTTTTTGGAGATGAAATGACGGAAAAAGGCACGGACAGTAGCCGCACCAACAGTCATGCTCGGCAGGAGGCATATTGGCGCAATGTGATGCTGTTGCCCGTGGAACAGACGGGCTACGACGAAAATACGCAGCCGGCAATGTATGGTGCCCAAGGCGACCAGGGCTTCCTCCTCAACGGCGGCGACCACGGCAGCGTTGCTGGTGGGTGGCAAGGAGGCTCTACTGATGAGCTTCTGGGCGGTCCGCCTGCTCTGGCATCGGGCATGTTGATGACGATGGGCACCAACTCGACTGCTGCTCATAGCCACGGGTCAGTGGCCGGCGAATCGTACCTGGGCAACGGCGAAGGCTTCGGGTCAGGTGGGGATCACCATGCAGCCGGTGTGGCAGCTCGGCAGCAGCTAGACCCGTAAGGAAACAACGCAGCAACGACACCCGGCGTGCCCGGAACAGATGGGCTCGGCGCTGTGGACCCTCTTCATCTCATGCTTCAGGGCACCGCTGCCGCGTCCTCGCCCTCTGCCGAGTGGGGCGGCGCTGCGCAGTACCACAACGACAACGGCAACGAGGGTTACGGAGGATACCGAGACTTTGTGGTAACTACACCAACTGAGAGGCAGCAACATCGGCACGAGGCCAGTCGCGGCCTGTATGGAGACGGCGGTGATACGACGGCTGCTGCGGGTGAGATCGAAAGCGGCAGGGCGTGGAACGCGAGCGGCACCGCTTCTGATTCTGTTGATGCCTACACCGTCACCGCAGCCGCGACTGCGGACCCCAAGAGCGGCAACGTGGCCGAGGCCACGCCAGCCCTGCCACAAGAGGGAGGACGAGGACAACGTGCAGTGGTTGGGGGTGCATACACGGCCCAGGCAAACGAAGAGGGAGAGGAAACTGCCGTGCCCGCGTCGTACATGCTTGTCTGACCGCAGAGGCAGTGTGGCATGCAGCGGCAGTGCCGCTGCGAGGATGCGGAGCATCGTGACCTGCCCGCCCTCGTACAGCAGTGGCCTTGTGCTGCCGTCCGGGGCGACTGCGTCCCACATTTTCAGCACCGCCCGGGGACCGGAAGAGGGTGCGTACGACGAGCGTGAGGAGGGGATTCACCTTGGTCCCCCTGATCGGCGTTGCTGAGGACTATTATCACAGTAATAACTGCAAAAAAAGAGGAGGGTATATAGATCAAGACCAAGTAAAAAAGAGAAGAAAAAGAGAAGAAAAGAAGAAAAGAAAAGGGCAAGGACAGGTACAGGCGGCCAGATGGTAACCCAAGGCGGGGTCGGGCGCGCCGTCCAAGTCGGCAACTGTCCTTCCTTCCCACATTGAGTCACACGCGAGGATAGCAAGGCCCGGGGCTGGGTTTAGGAGGCGGATTGGTGGAGTGCAGGAGAGAGACAGAGATGGAGGGAGAGAAGGAAGAAGGAGAGGAGGCTGAGCGAGGTGGACGGCTCGGTGGCTCGCGTGGACCTGCCGAGGTAGGGCTTGAAATTATGGGCACGGCACGGTCCGGAATGGGGCGATAATATTTGTTGATCTCCAAGCGGTGGAGCGGGGGCTGGAAGGGGTGGGTTGGATGATGGATGGATGGGCAGGCAGGTAGGGAGGGAATGCAGCCACGACGGCAGCGGACTTTTGCGCGCTATCGCCCGCTGGGCAGCTTGTTTGCTCTTGGATGGCCCAGCCAGATGCATCCCGCTGCATCTCCCCTAATCTTTTGTCCATTTGGCGTGAGAAAGTGAGGCTTGCTGCTTGACATGTCTCGAGCTCCCGGTCCAGCATCACAAAGCCTGGCGAGGCATGTATGTAGATCTCGTCCAGACGCCCATGTGGAATCCTTGGGGCTTGGCAGCTCGCCAGGGGCCTATCAGCCACCATCAAACAACAGCCAACCCCAGCTTTGATTGCAACTAATGAACGATGATCGCGGGCCATCTTCGGCAGTCTGAATCCGAGGCTTGCTGCGCCCTGGCGCACCTATATCGGACCAGTATAATTGCAACCTCGACAGCCTCATTTCCAACATCTTGTTGTTTACACCCACACCAAAAGAAAACCGGGGCGTGGAGGAGAAATCAAGTGGTTCGATTCGACGCAGCTAGGCTAGGTAGTCACCCGGCTGTCTCGGTTGGTTGCGTGCAGATTATTGTTGGTCAGGCTCCCTCGCTGCTAGTTGTCATCTGAAGCTGCTGAGTGAGACGGCGGTCGGATGTCCTGGTCGAATCGGTGATGGGGGAGAGGAGAGAAAACAAGTAAAATACCGTCGCCGAGGCCGGACACTGACTAGAAATACAGCAAGTAAAAACACGAGCACGAGAAACAAATAGAAGCACCCGCCAGGCCGAATGACCAGGCGAGGGGTTTCGGCCCGACGGCAGCGAGGCTGGGAAGCGAGGACCGAAAATGGGGACGTCCGTCAGCCGCGGCGGACCAGTCCCTAGGTCTCGTCTGTCTTCCGTGTGACCCCCACACCACAATCAGTCGGTCCCTGCTGAAAGACCCCAATGAGTAAAGCCTTCTGTAGATGTGGCGTCTTGGCAGCCCGTTCAGAGAAGCCTTCAGAACTGAGCGGCATCCGGCCAGGGGATGGTGGTGAGCGTTCCAAAGTGAGAAGGGGAACAAGGAAGCGGAAGAAAAAGGGGCAGGATACTACTGAATCTTGTCTGGCTGAGAGAGATAACAGGTAACAGGCGGGAGCAAGGAGTGTATTATCCCGGCCAAACAGAGCAGAGGAAACAAAAAGACGCAAGAGAAAAAAAAGCAAGAGAAACAGACCAGAGGAAAAAAGGCCTCACAACACACAGGGTTCTCTGGGCGCCCATATCTCACACCCTCCCCCCACGTTCTGCAGAGGGCTGGAGGTAGAAAGAAGGGTGTGGTGATGCTTGTGTAACAGAAGTCCCACGCTACCTGAACAGTACTTTTTTCGTTGTTGTTTTTTTATGACCCCCGATCTGATTTTCCTACTCGTCGCCCGCAATGCTCTCCGAGTCGTACTCGAGGGCTTGGCTGTTCGATTTTCGCGCATGGTTCGCCTCGATCCACCAGCCGGGGGGCGAGGGTGGTGGCGGCGCGCACACCGAGGCTGGAAGAGGGCCTCCCGATGCAACAGGCCTGGGGACCCCCGGCCTGCCCGTGACCGTCACCTCGAAGCGCGGCACGATACTGTTGGGGCTGGCTGTGCTGATGATGCTGTTGCACAGAGTGGTCACGTCATCACTCGGGTACGCCCGGAGACTGTATGCCCTTCCGGTATTGCCGCCGGGCCTTGGGGGGTAGGTGGGCAGGAGCACATCCGTCACGAGGCACAGAAGCGGCGTCGGCTGCGGCTGGAGTGACGGGCTCGGGGTCTCGGGGCCAAACTCGTCGGGGTGTGTGGTCACGTAGCGTAGTGCATGCTGCCCGAGAGCCCGCTTAGACAGCGGGCAGCGCACAAGGATGCATGCAGAGTTGCCGTGGCCAGTCCAAGTGATGTTCACAATCACGTCTCGCTCGCCCATGCTAGTAGGGGTCGTGTCTGTGGGCTTCGCTCTCGACGGTGAGGGTAAGGGCATGGGTGGGCGAGCAAGAGCAGCAGCTGCTGCGGATGGCCCAGCCGCCGAGGTCGTCGCGGCGCCAAATGCTGGCGGACCCGGCGGAGACGGCATGGATGCGGGTGGCGACAAAGGGGGCGTTCCCTTGAACCGAGACGGCGGCGGCGGCGGCATGCTTCCCGGTCGCATGCCGGCTGGCCGAAAGCCAGGGGGAGGGGCGGGCCCACGAGCCGCGAAACCAGGGAATCCCGGCGGTGGAGGCGGCAGGCTCTGCCCCGGGCGGCCCACCGAAGGCCACGCCGGCACAGCTGGCGGGGCGGGATGCGGGGGCCCCTGTCGTGCGACGCCAGCTCTCTTGGCCATGGCCTTCTTCTTGGACTTGTTCTTCGGGGAGAGCGAGACGGTCTCGTCGTCCGAGAGGCTCGCTTCGGAAAGATGGACGGTCGACTGGGTTGCGTCCGAGTCGTCCGAGTCCGAAGGCGAGGCCGAAGCCTCGGATTCCTCGTTGGAGGTGCTCACGGAATCGTCCCACCCCTTGCTGGACGAGGACCTGCGCCGGCGCCCCTTGGACGGCTTCTTCTTAGCCACCACATCATATCCTAGCGTGGCGACGTGGTTCTGGACAGCCTCGGCCGACTTGGTGTGCAGCAGCTCAAAAGCTTCGTTCAGCGAAGCTCCGACCTCGGACACAAGAGCGGTACGCTTCTTCTTACGCCCGTAGCCCTCGGTCCGGACCACAATGGCCCGAAACTTGCTGCTAGCGGGGTCCCTGCTGGTGATGATGGAGACCTCGTCGTCTTCGTGGGAGATGAAGCGGCAGTTCTCTGAGGGCGCAAGGCGTGGTTCTCCAGAGTTAAGACGAAGCCTTTTACGGGACGGCCCAGCCCAGGGGCCAGGTGCGTGGAGGAGCGGGTGCGGCGGGCATGTGTAGCCGGGAGGGGAGACGGCACGTCGTTCTCGTGGCCTTTCGCCCGCTGCTCTGCCCAAGGGGAAAGCTCACCTAGAGTCTGTCCGTAGAAATCAAGAAGGATGTTGGTGCTCGGGGCCATTGTGAGATGAGAAGTTGGATGGAATGCTTCTTGGACCGTGGTTGGTGGCGGGAGATGCAGCAGGGGGACTAGCATTACAGGAGGGATACAGGTCCCAGGGAGAGGCACGGGGGCTGGATGGAGCGGGAAGGAGGGGTTCTTGCTGGTCCCAGGAGGGGGTTTGTACTGGGGGCTGTCCGACGCTTATATACCCAGCAAAGGACGAGCTCGGGCTGAGGCACGCCCGTCCGGCTCCCCCGTCAGCGCGGAGCCATGGGCGGAGGGAGATATGGGGGGTACCCGGCTCCACATGTACGCCTCGGAGGCGCCTCGTTGTGTGCGCCAACTCTGGTCTGGGGCGAGGCGAACAAAAGCCAGAGGAGAGTGGAATGCCAATTGGCCCCAGCAGACGGGTGATCGCGCCGTGCGATGTGAGGGATGGCGGACTACGACACACAAGACGGTCTGCGGCTAGTTTTGCCCCCGTCTGACCTGGTTACCTTTCACCGGTCTCGAGCGTGTAAGAGCGTGGCCGTCCAGATCCGCCGGCCTCAAATGTGACCCGGCCATGCAGAGAGCGCGGTGGTGGAGGGCGGGGAGAGCAAGCAAGCAAGCAGGGCCAAGCATGGGCTGTCTCTGAGCGAGCTCGCGCTGGTGGGAGGTGACTACTGCGAGCTTGTCAGCGGTGGGCAGCCTGATTGGCCTGGCCGCGCAGGAGGCAGGGCGACATGGCGATGCTCCGCTCTCGTCCTCGGGCTAGGGCAGCCATTGGACTCCTGCCGTCGGGCTAGGCATCAAAAGACGTATAAGAGGGGAGAGATTCCATGCAGTGGACAGCGCCGCAGCCAGACAGACAGGTTAGGGCCCTGGAGAAAAAAGAAAAAAAAAAGCCATGTCGGCGAGGAGGGCGGAGGGGACGAGCATGACTAGGCCGCCGACGCCAACACCCGCTCCCGGTGAGGACACGTTCCCGCCCCCCTTCTTTTCGTGGCTGCAACGCCGCTGCACAACACGAGCCCAAGGAAACCGGCGTCCGTTTTGGGTCCAACCGACGCACGGCTTTGTGAGCACGGCGCGTTGCGGCGCTGGGCCACCCATCCGCCCTGGCTAACAGGGAGGCAGGGAGCAGGCCAACACGAGTTCTGGATGCGCAGTCACTCGAACCGGAAGGGATGCCGGAAGGACAAGAGCAAGATGTGTCCCGATCTGCGGGAAAAGATGCGAGAACCGATCGTCGTGGAAGGTGCACTTGCAAAGGCTCACACAACCCGGGCGGAATCCAATTGGCAAATGGGGTTGCAACTGGCACCACGCCCAGCAGATTAGGCCGGCCGACTTCGGCATCGAGCCATGTATGCCAGGGGGTAAGCCAGAGGGAGGTGAGGGTGTGCCAGAGGCGTTGAGGAGCAGGAAGATGAGGAGGAGGAGGAGGAGGAGGAGGAGGAGGAGGGGTTTCCAATGCTGAAGCCCAGCCCTCGACGTGCCGTCTCCCACCGGCGCCCAGGCGAGCTGCAGCCCAGAAGGCGAGAGGCGGCTGCGTTGCTGCGACTGCCCAAGGAAATGGAGACAGGGAGTGTGGTTGAGGCTCTGGTGGAAGTCAATGGATGGGTGCCCCGGTGGATTTGGCAGCCCATTCTTTTCCCACGAGAAAGGGACAAGGGCTGGCTGGCTGGCTGGCTGTACGCACACGGCTCTCAACAACCAAGTGGGGGCCGGCCCGCCCAGTGACGCCATCCAACCCCGTGCAGCTGCTTGGGCTTGGAGCAGGCAGGCACAAGTCGCCGTGGCAGCCCTGTCTTGGCCTCAGAATCAGGGGAGAAGGGGAAGCCATCGCCAAAACAGGCAGCGGGCAACTGGCAAAGCAGCATCTCAACAATTGGGAGAGGTCTGGGCGCAAAAATCCAGGTGCCGCCTGCCCTTTGGAGGTGGCCAATTTCCACGCGCCTCGCGCCCACGAAAAGTGGCAATTGCTAGGCCGCTGACGGGCGCCATCTAGCCCACCTCGGTCTAGCCTGGCCTGGCCTCACATCCTTGAGGGCTCTCACGCCGCTGCCTGTCACGGCCAATGTATGCACGTGCATGCATGTACATATGTATGTATGCGCGTATTGTACGTTGCACGCAGCTCCAAGGTGAGGGCCTGGAGGCACCAAAAAAAAACGTGTGTTGTTTCCATTCGACACTGGTAGAAAAAAAAAAGAACTAGCCCGTGGAATCCATCGATGGTTCGGAACTCGTGTTGAGGTCGCAGTCTGCAGCCAGGCTACACTGGACGATGAGCCAGCGCCAACACCACAGATCCCGTAGCCACAGTCCTGTCGCTCCCATCAGAGCCTGTCGTCAGGGCCGTTTGGCCACCCAACGCCAGCCGCCGATGGATAGCGTTACGCCCAAAAACCAAGTCTCATGGTCCATGTTTGCCCGGAATTTGCAACCAAGAATACGTGCCCCGTGGGCAATGGGGCCTGTGATCCAACGCGACTGGCCCCTAAGCGGTGTCCCGGCGTGGTGTCTACCCTGCAGGGCAGGGAGGCCGTCACGACATGCTGGTGTCGAATCATCCAACTTTGTTGTTCGCCACCGCCAGCTTCGTCGAGAGCCACAGAACCTCACGAGACTTTGAGGCTGATACCTAACGTTGTTGTTGGCTCGTTGGCCCCGTGCTACACACACACACACACAACCTTCCCATGTGCCTCCCATATGTGATATCGTCGCGGGGGGCTCCGCTTCACCCCTGACTGGAGTTGCCGCCTCGAAAAGGGGGCAAGGAACTCTAGTTCCAGCGGGGCACTCGGGGCTGCCACACAGAGAAGCATGTCATGAAAAGAGCTAGAGAAAAGGAAGAATCTCATGGCAGCCTGTTCGTACTAGGTTCTACAATGCGTATCATCATCACTACACGGAATAACGAAAAGAAAGGTGACAATACAAAAAAAAAAGGCAAGTCCGAAAAAAGGGACTGGCTTAGAAGCCGCCGCCGTCGATTCCATAATCCGCCCTGCCAAGCTCTTGATTCCGCAGTAGCCGCCGCATCAAAACGCCCGCTTTAGCATGCGCCCACCTCTGCAGCAGCAGACATCCCCCCAATCCCTGGCTTTCAACCAGCCATGGTGAGCTTCTCGAGGCGGTTCTTCACAGCTTCCACCAACATCGTCTCCCTCTCGAGCAGTTTCATGACCTGTCCTATCTTGGCCTTGCGTACGTCTGCAGGGATCTTGTTGGGCGTGGACGGCGGCGGTGCCGCCTCGTCCGCCTTCTTCTCGTCGCTGCCGCCGTTGCCTGCCGCCTTGTCCTTGGCCTGCAGTAGCTGCTGCTGCTGCTGCCGGAGCGCCTCCGCCTGCCGCACAAGCTGCTCCTTGAGCTGCGTGACCTCGTCGAACCGCTTGCTGTACTGCCTCACCTTGGAGGAGGCGTCGCCCGGGCTGCCCTGGTCGGCACCGTCGCTGCCGCCCATGACGCTCGCCTCAAGCGTGCGTACCTCATCCATCCATGCCCTCTCCTTGTCGCTCAGCTCCCTGGTGTGCGTCCGCCCGACCGACCGCTTGAGCTTGTCCATGCGCTCCATCAGCTCGCATTGCCTGGTCTGCGCCCGCTGCAGCCGCCGCTGCAACCGCACCTCGTCCGGGAGCCCAGACTCGTCCTCCTCGTCGTCCTGCTCCGCGCCCTCCTCGCCTGCGATCTTGTCGATCTTCTCCTTGAGCATGTTCATCTTCATCACCTGCTCGTGCAGCTCCGACGGCAGCTGCTGCAGCCGCCTGAACAGCTCCCCGACCGCCTTGTTGACCCGTTCCGTCTGAGAGTCTATCCGCTGGTGTGCGTTGGTGAGCACCGTCAGCGTCGCCGCCGACAGCCGGATCTCGTGGGTCAGCGCTGCCTGGTAACGGCTCGTCCGCGCCACCTTGAGGAATTCCGATATCTCGTTTTGCTCGTCGAACACCTCCATTGACGGCTGGAATGCCGGCCGAGGCTCGCATATGACGAGCGGCTTGGCCTCGCCCTCGACGCTGGGTACTCCACCCTCGCCCGGTGTCTGAATCGACGGCGACAGAGATCCCGGTATAGTCGGCCTGAACTCGTCCTCGGGCGACTCAAACGATAGCGCTACGGCCCCCTGGGCCGTGCTGGAGAGGAGGAAGTAGCCCAGGTCGGGGTCCCGAATCGCCACCGCCGCGGCCAGCGGCGCGCCCTTGTGCGTGTATACTCTGTCCCTCGTCGACGTTTGTCCTTTGACGAGCAGGTCTAACCGGAAGTCCGATCCAGCTGCAGAATCGCCTTGAAGCTCGCTCTCCAGCCGAAAGACCCACGGTGCCAGAGACACCAACGCGATTCCAGCCGGGTGCGTGATGAAAAACGAGTACCGCGAAGTGACGTCGGGGCTAATCATGGGCCATGCGTCGTTTGTGACTTCCATGGGTCGCATTGCATCCAGCGTCTGGAAGGTAAGAAGTGATGGGAGAGGACCGTTTCCCATGGGTGCTTGGCGTGCAAATCTGGACCTGGTCGCCGAGGGCAGCCATCGTGCCTGAACACCCTCAAGGTCAAGACAGACCCGTAGCTGTCCGCTAGTAGATACCAGACAGATGATAGACAAAGACAGGCCTTCTGAGTCTGCGTCGTCCGCCTGAAGCTCCTCGTCGTCTTCCCCCATCATGAGGTCGTCGGTGTCGATCTTCTCCCCGATCACGTAGATGTCTGTTAGCTCCACATCCAGGTCGTTGTCGTCCGGCGCTTCAAGCTCGAGGTCGAAGGGGCCCTGCAGTTTTGGTATTGCGCCAGGCCTCGATGGACGGTTGAATATTTCCGTGGTCGGATCAGTTACGGAGCCTTCCACGATCCTCGGCTCCTGGCTGTCCAGATCCGACATCCACTCGAGCTGCTGCTGTGCCAGGAGCTTCTCCTGCACCGGGACGGCTGGGTCGTCTTCGATCGCCGCCAGCTTGGCAACGACAGAAACGGAGAGTGAGGGGATGAGAGTCGGAGGCGGGGACCAGCGCTGAGGGAGGAGGGGACACAGGGCGTACAAATCGCCGCCCCGCATCGCTACCCAGAGCGTCATGGAAGACCAGGAGCCGGAGCCCCGGCTGCCGCCAAAGCACGCCGCCGCAACCTCCATGTCGAAGGAGTCCGGAGAAAACCCCTTGTTCATGGCCCCCGTTGATGCGCTAAAGTCCTGGTCTAGCGATGTTCCGTCCGCGAGCTTTCTCAAGTCCACCGCGAGGGTCGGGGTGTCGAAGGACCACCGATCGGCCGGCGACAGTTCCCACACGCGCACCACAGCCTCCTCGGTCACCGTGACAAGCGCGGAGCCATTGACACCCAGCGGGTGGAAGACGGCGGACATGATGGGAGACTTTGAAGTAACGTGTGTCGTCGGGCCGAGCGTCCAGAACTTTGCCTTGAGCGGCCCGGTGTCCTGGGCCGTCAGGTGGGACGGGTCTGGCAGCATGCATATGTGGACCGTGTGTGTCGTCAGGACGGCCAGGTAGTTAGACTGCGGCGACATCACTAGCTGCTTGATGTCATCTGCTACCGGTGTTTTGATTGTCTGTTGCGGGGCGAAACAGCCAGGTTAGCACGTCTCTCTGCGTGCATCATAATCACGCCTGCCTGAGGAGAGCCAGGGCAGCCTGATGGTAGGCACTCACGCGCATGCCCTGGGCGTGGCCAGCGGCGGCGAACATGCTGTCTGCATCGTCATCTTCGTGTATCTGGAACGCGTCCGGGTCCGAATCCTCGCGCTTAACGCGGGCGCGGCCGGACCTGGAATTGGCGCTGCTCGCCTGCTTGGAAGCCCACAACTCTTTGAGGTAGACAAGATCTCCCCATCGAAGCTCCCGGCCATGAGCAACGAAGACTTCGGTACCGCGACGGGCGATGGTGCGGCGGGGCCCAGGCTTGGGCTTGCCGCCCTTCGATGCGGCCGATGGGTACGAGCTCCGCTTGGGGTCAAGCTCGGGCGGCGCAAACAAGCCGTGGCCGGGAGCCGGCTCGTTGAGCCACGCCGGCGTGTAACTCGTGATTTTGACCATCGTGTGCGAGAAGGATTCGGCGGCGATGGGGGCGGCGCAGTTGGTATCAGCTCAACATGAGGGATGGTGCCCGGGTGCTGGATTCGAGGGTGGCAGGTTTCGGAGTGACACCTGCAAAAGAAAAAGAAAAGTCGGACGCCGCACGCCCGCCTTTGCTTCGCTGGTCGGCAGGGCGACGATATGGATACAAGGGCCGACGGTGGCGCGCAGAATTACTATTAACAGCGACAAGGAGCGCCAGCAAGCAGAGTCCGTGACGGTTCGCCCACGTCGTCGGCTTCGCGATGCGAGTTGTATTGAGGCTGGCGAATCGACAAGCTGTGCAAACAAATGTCGAACCCGTCGTTCGTGGTGAGAGGGAGCAGTCCAAGCTCGGGATTTTCGATGGGGCCCCCCTTGCATGCCTGGCAGCACTAGAACGGGCAAGGTCCGCCGCGAATTTCTTAACGCGACGACGCTGCGGACCGCGCGGGCCCCAACCCAACCTCTGCGGCAGGAGGACCCACTCCCGCCTCCAGGTCCGCGCGCGCAGAGCTGCTGTGGCTCCATCCGACTGCTGCGCCCAGCCAATTGAGGAACCGGCCGCCGACACCTGTGCTACCATCGAGGTGCCCAGTTGAAAGTTGCGCGACGCCTCGAGTTCCGCGCCACACGCACCCAGCAACCACCGCCATACCGACGACCATGGCGCCCCCCGTGAGGAACACAGTCGACCGCCTCGACAGGCCAAGCGCCTACTTCAACCACCGACAGAAGCGGCGCAGGACCGACAGGGACACGCGCGACGGGGATGGCCACGACGAGGATGCGGAGTCCCAGCAGCCGCAGGCCGACCCTCTCGCCAACGCGACCACCCTCTACGTCGGGAACCTGTAGGTTTTCCGCCGCGGTTGTCCCTCCCTCTTTACTGGGCGAAACCTCATCCTGACTTTCTCTCTCTCCGCAGGTCCTTTTTCACTACCGAGGAGCAGATCTACGAGCTCTTCTCCAAGTGCGGCGAGATCAAGCGCCTGGTCATGGGCCTGGACCGGTTCAACAAGACGCCCTGCGGCTTCTGCTTCGTCGAGTACTACACACACCAGGACGCGCTGGACTGCCTGAAGTTCATCGGCGGCACCAAGCTGGACGAGCGCGTCATCCGGACCGATCTCGACCCGGGCTTCGAGGAGGGCCGCCAGTACGGCCGTGGCAAGTCGGGAGGCCAGGTCCGCGACGAGTACCGCGAGGACTATGATGAGGGCCGCGGCGGCCTTGGCCGCGCCATTCAGTTGGAGCGCGAGGCTAGGGATCGTGAGAACAGAGACGCGAGGGAACAGAGGGACGGCGGTGACCGTGGCCACCTGAGATAAAGAGGAGGCTTGTGGTGTATGGACGAGAGAAAATGCCATGGCCGCCTCCAGGGCGGCGCCTCGCTGCTCGATGACAGGAAGAGGCGAGAGGACGCCGATAATGTGCGCCTTGCAAGCCAAACAATGCCGGAAGATATGATTTCGACGCGGGTTGCTTCCATCGTTACTCTTTTGTTAGCTATTTTTCAATTACAACCAAGGCTTCGCCCATGCAGTTGCGCATCCGTGCAAGAGATTGGTCCACCGAATCAGGATGAAGATGCCTTTCGCAGACGATGATCCGTTGGATGGACGGGTAGCTTCCTGTGCATCGGAGGGAAAGAGCGTTGTTCCGATCCAGCAGTCTTGAACGACGCCACAGCCTGTGCATGGTGGGCTTCTGTCAAGAAGGTGCAGCGTGGTGGTTGCAAAAAAAGAGCCGCTCGGCCCGCCTGGAAAGAATACGACGCAAAATTCGTCCGTATCCGGTAAGAATCTCAGCCACTACTAGGCCTGGCCTGGCCCCTCTGGAGAAGATGACGACGTTCCCGACGCAGGACGCCAGGCCGGCCAGCCAATTGAGCACATCGCAGGCTTCTCTGGCTAGAAACCCTAGTTGGACCAAAGCCTCCCTCGGTAGCGTCGGCATTGACTTCTCCCTTTTTTTTCCCGCCATTATCGGCCGGGCTCGAGCTTAAAGCTGGGGCGGGGAGCCCGGCGAGTGCCACTGCCCGATTCCGAAAACCGGGGCCACATCAGCCCACCAAAATGACCGGGCTTCATGCGGGCGGTGTGGCTCCTGCGCCCGAACTCCCGCTGGAAGCTGCCTCGTGGCCATCAACCAATTTTTTGGCGGGAACCCCCCTTCAGCAGCACAGTCCACGTCGCCTTTTGACGGGTGTTTCAAGAGTCCCGCCAGCCGATCGAGGCGCGCAACATAAATTGAAGGCCGTGGCACTCGCCGGGCACTGAACCAGAAACCAGACGGGGAACAGCACCGCCAACCTTCACAATGTCGGAACCACTAATGTCCAAGACGTACGTCGACGGGATCTACATCCCCGTGGGGTTGCTCCTCGTCGGCACCATGATCATGAAGCGGGACTGGGCGCTGTACAGTGTCGTTCTTGCGCTCGTGCTCGGGTCCTGGAAGTTTTACAGGCTTCGTACGTCACCTCTCCATTCTTGCTTTCCGCCGCTTTGTGCGCAGACCAGAGCTAACCCAAGCCCCCGCTGCAGAGCCCAGGAAGGTGCTCAAGCCCGACGTCTTCCAGGAGTTTGAGCTCAAGGAGAAGACGGTCATCTCGCACAATGTCGCCATGTAAGAAGCCGCGGCGCCCCGGGAACTGACTTGCAAGGAAGGAAGAGGCAGAAGACGCAGAAAAAAAAACACTCTGTACGCGCGACTAACACGACAACTCCTGTTGTCCAGCTACCGCTTCCAGCTCCCCCGCGCCAACTCGCTCCTCGGCCTCCCCATCGGCCAGCACATCTCGATCGGCGCCGCCATCGAGCAGCCCGACGGCAGCACCAAGGAGATTGTGCGCTCCTACACCCCCGTGAGCGGCGACGAGCAGCCCGGCTACTTTGACCTCCTGATCAAGTCGTACCCCGCCGGCAACATCAGCCGCTACATGGCCGGCCTCGCCGTCGGCCAGGCCATCCGGGTCCGCGGCCCCAAGGGCGCCTTCGTCTACACCCCCAACATGGTCCGCCACTTCGGCATGATCGCCGGAGGCACCGGCATCACCCCCATGCTGCAGGTCGTCCGCGCCATCGTGCGCGGCCGCGCCTCGGGCGACAAGACCCAGGTCGACCTCATCTTCGCCAACGTCACCCAACAGGACATCCTGCTCAAGGAGGACCTTGACGCCCTCGCCGCCCAGGACAAGGGCTTCCGCGTCCACTACGCCCTCGACAAGCCCCCTGCGGGCTGGACTGGCGAGGTTGGCTACGTCACGGCCGACATGATCACCGTAAGCAAAGGATTGGGCCCACTCTACATCGGTCGCTTTGGGCAAGCTTGCTAACCCCTAAACCTCTCGGCTGGCAGAAATACCTCCCCAAGCCCGCCAGCGACGTCAAGATCCTGCTCTGCGGCCCGCCCCCCATGATCAGCGGGCTGAAGAAGACGACCGAGAGCCTGGGTTTCCAGAAGGCCCGGCCTGTCAGCAAGCTGGAGGACCAGGTCTTTGCTTTCTAAAGCACCACGGCGTGATGATCGCGTGGAGAGTAGGGAGGTTGGGGTGGTTGACATATACCAAGTTGCGGGGGACGAGACCAAAAAAAAATTATAAAAGGATAGAAAGCGTAGGCTAGAGACCCACAGGCAATAGAACACTTTCCCGGCCGCATGACACATGGCTTCGAGTTGCAATTAATTCCCAGAATATACAACATTGACACCAAAGACATTGCGGCAAGAACGAGGACATATATGCCTCGATATACCACAACCAAGGACTCGCAACATGGAGCCATGGCGCAAACTAGGTCTCAAGCAAAGCGCCCATGCCAACAGAACATTAGAGTGTCGACACGATGTCAATTTCAGCCTATTTGGTCTTCTTCGTTTCCGCCACGGCCTGCCTCGGCGCCCGACGACCCACGACAACGCCCATGAGCTTCCAAACCACCCATGCGAAGCCCAGCAGCACAACGGCCGCGGTCCCGGGGGCGACCCAGCGGGCCTTGTCCAGGTCGAGCACGGGGACATCGACCCTGGTGAACAGGCGCGTCAGCGGCGGCACCGCCGGGGCCGGCCTCGGGTCGACGTGCCAGAAGACGGTGCGGGGCCCAAAGAGGCCGTCGTAGCCGAGGTTGACCCTGTCAAAGGGGTTGGTCGGGAACTTGGTCCCCTCCTCGGCGGTGCAGGCCCAGAACACCACGGGGTGCGGCACCTCGACATGCCGGTAGCCCGACTTTGCGGGGGCGAGGTAGCGCAGGTGCAGCGGGACCTCGACTGTCCACTCTTGCTGGGGGGTGGTGGTGGCGGGGGCGGCGAGCTCCAACAGGGCGGTGGAGCCCCAGAGCTTGACGGCGTACTCGGGCGCCTCGAGGTCGACGGGGCTAGAGGCGTAGCGCAGCGAGGTCAGGTTCTTGGACGCGAGGAACAGCGGGTCCGAGAGTTGGTAGCGGTCGGCAAAGACGGAGCGCGGGAGCACGAGGTAGGCGTGCGGCGCGCAGAAGGAGCCGCCGTCGGCGGCGGACGCAAGGGCGGGTGGCGGGGGCCGCGCCGCTGCCGGGGACAGGGTCAGCCTGAGGGTGGGGTGCAGGCCGGCGGGCTGGACGACGGCGGCCGAGAAAGAGGCCGTGTCGTCCTGAGCGCTGGGGTGATGGCGGTGGCGTGAGGGGAAGCCAAAGGCCGTCACGGAGGGCTCCTTGTGCTGGCCCAGGACGACGATGTGGCCCGAGATGCCGACCTCGTGCGCCTCGACGTTGGGGAGCGCGTCCTCGCCCAGCAGGCCGATCTCGGTGCGGTGCTGGGCGTGGCCCGTCACGACCAAGGGCTGGGCCTGGTACGGGGACAGGGCTGTGGCCTTGAGGGCGTGGGAGATGGTGTCGTAGGACAGGTCGAGCGACACGGCCTCGGTCAAGCGCTCTGCCTGGGCACGGCAGTGCGGGTCGCCCTCCAAGCACAGCTCATCCCTCACATAGCGGGCAAAGTGGGACAGGTCCTCCAGGGGCTGGTAGAACTGGAAGGCGGCCGAGTGGGAGAAGCGGTCCGGGGAGAGGGTGATGAAGGAGTCCCTGGAGGATACGCAGTCGTCCAGAGCCCCGAACGCCTTGCGGAGGAGGCGGCACAGCGCTTCACTGGCAGGCGGTTGCACATGTCAGTACAGGAGCGGGCGGTGCGATCACGCGGGCATGGGCTGCATGTAGCACGGCAGCACTGACGATTCGACATCACCTGCGCCTTGCCTCGGGGTGAAGAACAGGTGGAAGCCCGGGGACAGCCTCGAGTGCAGAGGGGTGACGGTGTCGTAGGCGTCGGGGGCGACCCATCTCACGTGCAGCTCATGTGACGTCTGGAGTACGGCGGCAAGCTCGGCGGGCAGCTCGTCCAGGGCGAGCGTGGTGCGAACCTCGCGGGCGGCGCGGATCTCTTGGGGGCCCGTCAGGCTGCTGTCGGTGATGCGGAGCGTCGATGGGTCCACCGCCTCGCCGGGCCGGTGGAGGAAGGTGACACGCTGCCTCATTTCGGGGAGGTGGCGGCGATGGGAGCGAGGAGGGGGGCGGGACGGATCAGGCGAGTACGCGAAAAGCGACTGGCCCCGTGCTGGGGGTTGCGGTGCGGTGGTTAGTAGCAACCAGGCCCGGCCAGACCAGCCAGTTCAGCCAGTTCAGCCCGCTGTCACAGCATCAATCAGCCGTGTTCGCGACGGCCGGATTGCGTGGCGGCTCGGTGGAATCGATTGCCGTATGCGGCAGGGCTGACGGTGGCCGTACGTGCAGTGGTTCGTCTTGTGGGTGGAGCGAGCAGCAGTCAGTCGGTCGCACCCCAGGCGACAGCTGGGGTGGGTGGTCGGTGCGCGCTAACAGCCTGCCGCTGCCGCTGCCGCTGCCACCACTGCCGCTGCCACCACTGCCACGCCCGCTTGCTCAGGTTTGGTCAGCCATTAGAGAGGAGCGTTGGATCGACCCGCCACGGTGATCAAGCCGCCCGGCCTGGCCTCTGCCCCGCCCGCACCGTTTCGGAAGCCACCACTGGAGGGATCATGGGCTCTCGCACTTGGCCATCGGTCTCACGCAACGGGCCACAACAACGACAGGAGCAGCGCATGTCGCAATTAATATGGGCCGCAGCCACCTCCCCCCATCGAGGAAGCGGTCCCGGGCAGGGCAGGGCAGGGCAGGGCGGGATGTCGACGCAGGTGCCCCCAATGCGGTTGGCGGTTGGCGCGTGGTGATGCGTGGTGCGTGGTGCGTGGTGCAGGGCAAAAAGCCAAGGGTGCGACGTGCCGAGGCCCCACTGCCGCAGGCCTTCCCGTTTGGACACCGCGCCATCCCCCGCTAAGCCTAATTCGATACCGAGTGTGGCACGCCCGCCTGGCCTGGCCTGGCTGCGAGCCGAAAATGCAACATGCAGAAGAGCGAGGATGGGCGGGATTCCCTCCGCTGTGATCCTTACTCCTGCTGCCCTTCTCCCGGCCGGACGCCTTTTTTGGGTTTCTCCTCTCTTCACCACTACTCACTCGACTGCATATCTGCCCGGCTCCAGCCTGCCGCCGCAATCTCGACGCGCGCCTTTTGTTGCCAGGAGCACCCTTGACGAAACCAAGCTGTCGCAGAGTCCCGCAGCCAGCCTTGCAAGCAGACTGCCAGGCTGCCAGACTGCCAGACACCAACCAGCCTCCAGCCAACCAGAGATGCAGTGAGGAGGCTGCCGTCCACAAGGCCCCGGGGATCAAGCCACACCCCGCCCTAACTCGGCCTTTCTGCCGCCGACGACATGGTGAACAGAGCCATGGACAGCCAGCACCACCAGCAGGCCCCCTATCTGACTCTCGTCTCGCGGGGCCCGCGAGGCGACGGCGCCAGCATGAGCAGCGCCGACTCTACAGTGCGTCGG
>PYSQ01000485.1:0-13352 GCA_003049435.1 Nakataea oryzae | reverse complement strand
AAAAAAAAAAAAAAAAAAAACAAAAAAAAAAAAAAAAAAAAAAAAAAAAAAAAAAAGCAAAGGACATTGGCACACTGACATTGCCGGTGCAGAGTGCCACTCACGTCCTGGCCGGCGTGGCGGCAGACTGCCGGTCGTCGGGCGTCTTGGAGGAGGGGCCCGGGAGCTGAAGTGAGGCGCCACCTGCAACTGCACCCAGGGCCGTTCAGACGCCTGGTGGTTTGCAGCAGGCGGGCAGTTGATGATGCGCGGTCCCTCTTCCCCCCTGTCCCCGTGTTTTGGGGGATCAAGGTGGGGGCTTGTTTGCATCAGGCACAACCCACAACCAAAGAGAGAAAAAAAGAAAGCAAGAAGCAAGAAGCAAGGCAGGAAAAAAAAAGAGTGGAAACTGGGCGACGCTGGGGTAAGAGGCGGACCCTGCCAGCGCTAGCGTCTGCCCGCATGCCTCTTGAGCCGCCTACCGTTAACCGTGAAATCCGACAGGGCTCGCTCCAGCCCTTTCTCCTGCATGTGGCAGCAGCAGCAGCAGCAGCAACTCATACTGGCAGGAAGGTGGGAGGGGGAGGTGTGGGCCTGCAGTCGAAGGGCAGGCAGAGTGGGTGGGTGCCCATCCTCCCTCGGCACAGCTCAAGGCACGCACGATTCGTGGCGTGGTGTGGGCGGCGGGAACAGCGGGCGGGCGGGTGGGCATGGGCCCCTTGGCAAATCGTGCCGCGTCGTTTATTCAAGCAATTGAGTGCGCCTTGCAATCTCTGACTGTGGCGGCTGCGCCGGCTGGCCTGGCCTGTCGGTCGCTTCTTTTTTTTGTTCTATTTTTTTGTTCTTCTTTTTGTTGTTTCCTTCCCGGGCCTAAATTCTTCCTTTTCCTTTTTCTCTCCTCCTTCTCTTTTTGATCCTAGC
Organism: Nakataea oryzae; assembly: GCA_003049435.1. Taxonomy (NCBI): domain Eukaryota; kingdom Fungi; phylum Ascomycota; class Sordariomycetes; order Magnaporthales; family Magnaporthaceae; genus Nakataea; species Nakataea oryzae. Next base: position 12,452 of record PYSQ01000485.1, on the reverse strand, counting down.
CGCGCCGCCGAGTCTTTTCTCTTTTGGTTAGCATCGACAATATCGGAAATACTCTTTTGCGTGTCTTTCCTTTTTATTTTATTTTTATTTTCTTGTGTGTGTGTTTTTCCCCCTCTCTCCCTCTCTTGTGCTGCGCGTCCATCGTACATAGAACAGCCAAGTGTTCGGTATTATTGTCAGCCGCAGCGTTAGCCGCGTTTGCCCATGGTCCGTAGTGATCTAATCCAACCCCAACCAGCAGCAACCGACAGCTGTCTGCTGTCCCTCTTTTCCGCTCCCCCTCTGCGGCTGCTGCAGTCCGCCACTACCACCACAACCACAACCACCACCAGCCAGCCAACCACATCACCCGCCCACTCATCTGCCGTGGCTTAGGTGGTTGGAGCAGGAGTAGCCGAACCGACCGCTCCGCCCTCTGGCCCAGCCCACCAAAGCAAAAAAAGAAGCAACCTCCAACGTCAGTCCTCGAGCCCCGCCCCGACCGCCATTGAGCCTCGACTTCAGCAACCGCGCGCTCGCTCCCCATCTCCGGCACCCTCGCGTCGGTCGTTTCGATGAAATAGAACAGAAATATGTTATGGCTTTCCTGGACGACCGCTGGCCCCTCCCTGCTACTCTTGTGCGCCATCCTCGCATGGTGGTATACTGAGTATGTCTTGCTCGTCAAACGCTGCTCCCGGTCCAGGCCCTGTTCCCCCCCTTCGCTCCTGGGCGATTACTGACCGCAAGCCACTTCGAACCACGTGCAGGCCCAAGACCGCTCAGCTCAACTTCATCGTCCTCGTCGGCTGCTTCTTCTTTTTCTGGGCCGTGAACCCCGAACTGGCCCGCGACCTGCCCTTCACCCTCTTCCAGTACTGCGCCAGTACCGTTCTGCTCCTACAGCTAGACCACTTCCTCGCCGGCTTCGTTGCGACCAATGCGAGGATGTTGTTCACCGGCGCCGCAGTTGTCTGGTGCGTGATACCTGTCTTTCCGTCCCTCCCGTTACCCCGGGGGACCTCGTCCTGGCTAACTCGGCGGGCTCTGCCTGTGCTGCTTACAGGCTCCTCCGCCGGGCCTCCCAGACTCTCTGGAAACCCGTGCCCGAGCTTATTGGCATCCTGGGCCTCGAAGTTCCCGACAGCCCCGATGTCTCCCTGACGGGGATAGCTGCGGACAAGGCTACTCTTACGTGGACGAGAGCGCAGCCCAGCCGCCCCGTGCAAAAATTCTTGATCCAGGTCAATGGAGTCAATGGTGAGTTGGACAGACCTGCACTCCGAAACACCTGAGACGAGGCCCGAGAGCAGGCTCCTGACCATTACTGTGGCGTTTCGGCAACTCAGTGGGCGAGATTGCGAGCAACCAAGACAACTTCATCATCGTGTCGGGCCTCAAGCCGGACCACTTCTACAACGTGCGCGTTATCGCTGTCGGCGCCAACAATTTCCAGGCCGGCAGCCGCGTCATCCGCCTCCGGACCTTTGCCCGGGACGGACGCCCCCAGCTTGGCAACGCTCGTCTGCCCTCCAACTTCACCCCAGACGAGCAAGGCCTGTCTTCTCAGACCGAGGTTGTGGATGAGAATGGTGCCCCGCGAAACCCGATGCCTGCTGTAGAGACGGCCGCCGTCTCGGAAGCCCCAGCCCCGGTTGTCACCCGCGAGGCCATCCCTCCCTCGGTGCCCGGGATGCGGAGGAACACGGTTGGCAGGCGTCACTCGCCGTCTGTTGCAGCGATGGACCAGCCGCCCCCGCCCCCGCCTCCGAGTGCGGAAGTGGCCGAGCCCACAGATGCTCAGATGGATTTGCTGGGCGAAAAGTACAAGGCGCTGCTGCGGGAGACGGAGGATCTGACGGAGATGATTGCAAAGGAAGAGGAGGACCACAGGCAGGCTCTGAACGAGATGGAGGCGGAGAAGCAGGAGAAAAAGAAGGAGCAGAAAAAAAAGGAGGAGCACACGGAGAGGCTGAGGAGAGAGCAGGGCACCACTGAGCGTCTCATGCGGAACGCGCTGCAGCGCAAGTCCCAGAAGGAGAAGCTGCTCAAGGAGAAGCAGGCCGAGCGCACCAAGCTCGGAGAGCGTATGGCGCAGTACGAGAAAGGCATAGAGGAGATGAAGAGGGAACAGGACGGCTACACCAAGGAGAAGGAAAAGCTGGAGGAGGAAAAGAAGTCGCAGGAGGACGCCTATCGGAGCGAGGTCAACACGTTGTCGACTGAATGCAGCAACATGGAGGCAGAGCTCAAGGAGAGGCGCGCACAGGTCAAAGAACTGGAGGACGCTAGGAAGAAGCTCCCAGGGGGGGATGACGATGCCGAGTGGCGCGAGCAAGACGCCGAGGCACGCAGGGAGTGGAACCGCCGGGAAAGAGAGCTGCACGCGACGCTTGACTACGAGAACAAGCGGACCCGCCAGCTAGACGAGTCGACCCTGGGCATCTCGACGCAGCTGCACCAGATGCAGCAGCTTCAGCAGCGCGAGCTGTTTGCCCATTCCAACTCGTCGGGCGTCGAGTTCGGCGACGGCGGCCTGAGCGCCCAGATGAAGCGGAGAAGCAGGAACGCCAACTCCATGTCGGGCATCGCCATCGGCCCATCGCCGGCCCTGAACCACGCCTACCCCGTGTCGGAAGTCACGGGGGCCGCGGCGCCGGGCTTCTCGGCCGGCCGCATGTCGGGCCCGCCCGGGTTTGCGCCCATTCCGTTCATGGGCCTGCCCGCCGACACGGGCGCGGATTCGGGCATGTCTCGCGAGGATGCCATCAGGGCGCTGACGGGAGACGCGCCGCTCAGCCCGACGGCCAAGGCGCTCCTGCCATCGCACATCTTCATGGACATGGATGATGACGACCCCAGCCCCGACCAGAGCCCGTTTGTGCCGCCTCCGCGCCTCGGATCCCCGGTCAACGACCCGCAGTCGCCCGGCTCCAACTCCAACAGGTCGCTGGGCATGCTGTCTAGCCCCCGCGGCTCGGCGCATAACCTGCCCTTCCCCCAGTACGGAGGGGAGCCGGGCGACAGGCGATCAATCCAGAGCTCGAGGGATCTGGGGGCGCCGCTGTCGTCGCCCTCTCTGCCGGTGGCCCAGCCCGAGGGCAAGGGCTCGTCGCTCGCCAGCCTGCTCAAGTTCCAGCGGTCCAGGGGCTCCAAGCCCGCCGACATTGAAGGCCCCGCCCTCGGGAGCCTGAAGCCTGGGCAGAGCCAGTCGTTTCCGCGCCAGTCGGACGAGCCCGAGACCCTCGCCAACAGGAGGAAGCTGAGCCTTTCGTCGTGGAACGGCATGTTCAACCGCAACTCGACCGGGGCAGAGCTGCAGCATGACCCGCGCATCCCGCCCGCCGCCGCGGCGTCGACAACGCGCTTCTCGGCCCGCAACATCTTTCCCTTTGGCGGATCGCGGGCCACAAGCGGCGTCTTCCATGAGAGGGATCCGAGCAGCCCACGCCCAGCCTCGATAGCCTCGTCGGACCTGCCACGACCCTCGACCGAAGGTGCCACGGGCATCTGGGGCCCGCACCCGGCCGATGTCCACGTCATCGCCGGCAAGACGTGGCCGTGGTCGCCGCCCGAACACGGCTGGTCGCGCAACCCCTCGCGCCGACCCTCGATCCACGGGTCGCCGTCGGTGCTCAAGACCACTCTGGCCTCGGCCGACGACGAGATCCTGGATGAGGAGGCACTAATGAAGCACGGCGCGCTGCCGAGCCAGGTCGGCGTTATCGGGAGCAGACTGCCGGGCAACAGGAAATCCCTCAAGACACTGAACCCTGCGGCGCCCACCTTCATGACCAGTCTGTTCAAGTCGTCCAAGGACAAGACCAAGGAGAAGGAGGGCAAGGGCAAAGACAAGGAAAAGGACAAGGACAAGGACAGGAGCGGCGATGGCTTCTCGTCTCCGGTCGGCGAAGCGTCGCCTTCGGACTCACGCGTCTCACGCGACGGCATGTCGGTGCACACGGAGACATCTGTGTCCGAGTCGCGCGAGTCCTTGACGCTGGACGTCAGCCTCTCCAACACGCTCTCGGACGCCGGCCTCGGGTCGGCCACGCCCAGCAGCGCAAAGGACAGCGCCCATCCGGACAACGTGGTCAAGAAGCTGTTCCGCAAGAGCAGCTCGAGCAAGTTCAGCTTCACCTCGCGCCTGGGCAAGAAGGGCCCCGGCAGCGTGTCGGCAAACTCGGACACTCACGGCCGCACCAGCGTTGGCGACCTGGATGACGCCGGCATGCCCGTCACGTCAGGCCTGAGTCCCGAAAGCTACGGCCATGGCTACAGCTTTGGCGGCGGCGGCGACTCGTCCCCCTCGGCTGCCATGCTCGGGCGCGGTTTCGATAGCGTCACCAGCAGCCCGTCGCTGGGGCCGTCAAAGTTCAGCAGCAACGCCAAGGACAAGGACAGCAGCAGCGGCAGCAACGTGGCTAAGGACCGGCCCGAAAGCCGCATGAGCAGCTCCCACCGCTGGTTCTCGATCAAGAAGAAGGGCAAGGAAAAGGAGTCCCTCGAGATCGACAGGGCGAGCGCCGCCGACTCGGACGGTCTGCCTTCCCTGGTGACGCCCGTGACCGAGAAACCATCGAGGGATACATGAGCTCGGCTGGAGAGTTGTTGGTTGCTGTTTGTCTTTGGTGGATTTCTGCCCCTTTTTTGGTTTTTGTCGGGCTGTTTGCTGTGCTGCCTCGGGTTTCGTCTCCCTGTCCTGGTCGGTTTTGGTGTCTCGTCTTGACTCTGCGTCGTCTGCCTGTGTCCCCTCACCTCTTTCGAGGCTGTCTACCTTTGTCCTCCTGCTCTGTTAGCGGGCATAGGAGCCACCCCTCTACCATGCTAAACTTGCTGCAGCTTTCTAAAAATCAACGGCAAGAGGCCTTGAATAAAATCAGTCTACAAAAGCGTTTCCACATGAATACACGCCCAGCGTCAGCATCCTTGTCCACGTGGAACTAGGAAAGCTTCATAATGTTCCGCGTTGCATGCACGGTCATTCAGCGAGATGGTGTAACCACGTAGGAACAACGCAAAACGCACGTGTACATTCCGATCCAAGTGATGCGATGGCAATTCAGGGACATCTCCAAGCCTTTGACCGGTCAAATGTCTCCCCATGTTCAGAATCTTTGTTGCGTCATTTCTCCATCCCAAACCACTTCCATAACACATATGCTCGGTAAATGTAAGCTAAGATTTATTAATTTTGCTGTCCATTCATTGTTCAGTTCAATGTTTAATACGAGCGGACGAGGCCATTGGTACTTTATGGACACACCCCGAGAAAGAGATAGAGACAGAAATTAAGAAAAAAAACAGTAGGCGGAGAGCATAAACGAGGCCCCCCATGCGTGTACATGCCATTTTCTATCGTGATCCCGTATGCTGCAACGATAACCCAAAGACGCCATGCAACCTGACAAGGAATGAGATAATCAAGGCAAATCAGGGCCGAGAGAAAGGAAGAAAAGAAGCCCAGCGCTGGCGCCTTTTTTTTTACCAAAAGAACCAGAGGGCAACCAGGGGATGCATATGCATCCGTTTTCTCCTCCCCATGTCAAGATTCGTCGAGATCCCTTGAATTCAGGGTATCAAATGATGCGAAAGAGAGAAAGAGAGTGAGGGGAAAGACAAAACAAAGCAAATCAACCTCTGCCAAGATGCAATAGAGACAGACAGTTTTTGAATCGAGCCTTAGGAATGGGCCATGCGGGAGCCGCGCCTTGTCCCCTAATCAGCCACACGCCCGATGGACCCGGCTCCGCTGGACGCACGCTGCTGGCGCATGGCCGCTTCCTGGATCCCCAGCTTCTCCATGTTCTCCTCGGTCAGCGAGTCGCCCAGGACGCCCCCGGGCGGTACCTCGAGCGAGTACGACGGCGAGGGCCACCCGAGCTCGGCGCTCCCCGTCGCGTCCACAAGCTTGTCGTCGCGTGAGTGCAGTGCCCGCTCGCTGGCCTCGACGAGCCGTAGTGCCTTCCGGGGCCGTTCGACAGACGAATCGCTCTCCGAGCTAAGGAGATGGTATCCCGGGAATTGTGAGCCCTCCCGCATCGGGCGTGGTGTCGTTACCCCCAACTGCCTTCCGTCTGCGCTGTCGTCATCGCCATGTTCTCGCGGCTTTCCGTTGCCTACGGGGTCGATCCTCAGGATTGCCGTCGGCTTGCGCTTCCCAGGCGACGGCCTCTCGTCGGCTGTACGAGGCGGTGGCAGTGGCAACAGAGGAGCATTGTCCACCATCCGCCCAGCTTCACTTGCGCTATCTGCGCCGCTCTGGTCTTCGTTGTCCGTAGCGCCGCACTGGCCGTCCGGAATGGAGCATTCGGATGACGAAGACAGTCCAGACGGCAGCGCTCCAAGCGGCCTTTTCCTCTTGGACATGGCCCAGCGAACCAGCATCTTTTCCAGAATCTGGCTGCGGACAGGCTTGGCGAGGTAGTCGTCCATGCCCGCCTTTCTGCACTTCTCGCGGTCGCCTTGTATGGCTGATGCCGTCATGGCCACGATGGGCACGTCCTTGACGTACGCCTTGTATGGAGTGTGGTGCCGCAGCACATGCGTGCATCGATAGCCGTCTATCACAGGCATCTGCACATCCATTAGGATGATGTCCGGGCGCAGCACCTCGCCATCCTTCGCCTTTTCGAGATACTCGAGTGCTTCCTTGCCGTTCCATGCGGCGCTGACGGTGAAGCCGAGTCGCTTGATGGTTTTTGTCGCAATCTCTTGGTTGATGGCGTTGTCCTCAACCACCAAGATATGTGTCTTGCTGCGCGCGTCCATGTCGAGATCTTGTGCGAGGGGCGAGGAAGGCAAGACGAGCGACTTCTTTCGGTTGACTGGATGTGTAGAGTTGTTACTGTTTGCGCCCGCCTGGTCCGAGCCCACGTCGGCGCTGCCCGCGGTGGCGAACGTCGAGAGGGGGTCAGGGTCTGCCGAGCTGTTGCGCGAGACGCTCATCTCCGACTGCAGCCTATCAGGCAGTGACTCGATCTCGACCAGATCCCCCGTCTCGATGCCGCCTTGCGGCTTGTTGAACGGGATCCAGAACGTGGCCGTGGTCCCAGACCCCAGGGTGGACTCGAGTGACATGCGGCCCTTCATCAGCTCGAGCAGGTTCTTGCAAATGGTCAGGCCCAAGCCCGTCCCGCCGAACTTGCGCGCTGTCGAGGCATCGCCCTGACTAAACGGTTGGAACAGGCGCCGCCGCACCTGCTCCTCGATTCCGATGCCCGTGTCCTCGACCACGAACTTGATTTCGATTGTCGACCGCGTCTCCCTCGCCTTCTGCACCGAGAACCTGACGTAGCCCTGCGTCGTGAACTTGATGCTGTTTGTCAGCAAGTTCGTGATGATCTGCCTCACCCTCCCGGGGTCGCCCAGCACGACTAGGTCCTTCTCGACGTCAGGTGCTATCTCGGACTGGAAGTCAAGACTCTTGCGCTCGGCGGCAAAACTGAGCATCTTGTTAACGTCGCTAACAATCACAGACAGCGAGAATTGCACTTCCTCGATGTCCAGACGGCCCGACTCGACCTTGGAGAAATCCAGGATGTCGTTGATGACGGTAAGGAGAGCATTTGCCGATCGATATACTGACAGTCGAGGCGCGTCAGCACGAAACTTGATGTCGCCGCGGCCGAAAACAAGGCATGTGAAACTTATTTGATGTGTCAACAGCGGACTCACTATTCTCAGCGTATTGTCGTTGCTCCACATCCAGCTGGAGATCCAGCAGCAGCTCGGCCATTCCGATGACCCCGGTTATTGGAGTACGGATTTCGTGAGACATCTTTATTTGAGAAAATTGTTAGAAAACATATCGAGAAGAGGGCTCGAGCTGGGGCGAGGCGAGGGGCTTTTGGGGAGTAAAAAGAAAAGAAAAGGGGATTTCTGACATTTGCTAGAAACTGGCTCTTTAGCCTGCTCGCCTCCTTGGCGGCCGCCTCGTTGGCCACGAGCTGACGCCTTTCTTTGGCCTGCTCAATCAGGTCCATCTCTCGAGCGCGGAGTTCGGTTACGTCGAAGATGACACCTATAACACCCTCGATAGCGCCTTCCTTGTCGAAAAATCCATGGGCCGTCTTCGTCTTCCCTGTCACCGGGATGAAACGCGTCCGATACCAACGGCCATCTAGGTTTTGGAGGGAATGGGTTAACTGCGTGAACTTGCGGTCGTGATGCATCAGGGCTAGGAATAAAAACCCACCGATCCCATGCTCCTGGATATCCTCGGTGGATCTCCCTGCGAGGATGGCCTCGACTGGTTCCAGGAAGCGTGGTCTTTCGCCGTCCTCTAGATGTGAATTCAAGCGATTGAAAACCTCGTACATGTTTTGGCCAAGGTACCACCTTGATCCATCGTCATGGTCGCGGTATCGCTCGCCCGTGGCGTCCCAGCTCAGCGAGCCCTCCAGCATGGTTACCCTGCGGTCTGTGTCCACCGTGAATATGGTGACATGTGCATGGGATATGACTGTCAGGAGCTGCTCCCTAAGACGTTTGGCAGCCAACTTGGCCTCCATACTCTCGTGGACGTCGGTACAGGTTCCTAAATCGCAGCAAAGTCAGAGGAGCATGTGAGTGGGTGGGCGGCCGAGTGAGCAGGAGTCGATGGAGGCCATGGAACAGACGCAACCTACCAAACCACTTTGTGATCTCAAGGGTATCCTTGTCCCTCAGGGGGAGGGCTCGTCCCAGGAACCACCGCCACTCGCCGGTTTTACTCCTGCACCGGTATTCTATTGCGTAGGGCTCTCCAGTTTCGAGAGAGCTCCTCCAGCGCCTTTCTTGCTCGGGCATATCGTCCGGATGGAACGGATTTTTCCAGGCCACACCTAACGAGTCTTCCCTGGACAATCCGGTATAGTCGTACCAGCGGCTGTTGAAGAAATCATGGTTCCCGTCGGGAGTGGCGGTCCAGACGAGCTGAGGCATCGTGTCGCATATTAGCCTGAACTTCTCGTCCTCGAGCTCCTTCAATGTCGTGAGCATCTGCGCCATCTTTGTAACGTCGCGACATGTGACGACTCCCGCAACAAACTCTCCGGTCACCTCGTCTCGAATGGCCTCCCCGAGGACATCGTAGACCAACTTGCTGCCATCCGGGGCGTACATTCCGATGCGAACTCCGACGAACGGAGTCTCGGTGCGTAACAGCACCGAGATGGGGTACTCCTCTGGTTCCAGCTTGCGTTTGAAGTGCTCGTCGTATACATCCCAATGCTTGAGGACTCCGATCCCCTCGTGTAGTGGGTCTGGCTCGCCGGACGTCCTAAAGAGGTTCCTCGCGGCCTTGTTCGGAAAGGAGACGGACGCGTCCTTCCACATGGCAACAACTGGCATTTGAGTGTTGTCGAGGATGGCATCCTTCATGGTGAAGAGCTTGTGCAAGATCGAGGGGGTGCTGATGGCGGGGATCGCAGCGGGCGGCCCGAGCGGCGGGAAGGGGGTCGACCCCAGCGTGATGATCTGGTTAGGGCTATGCTGCAAGCTCCCGCCGGACTCGCGGCTTGATGCGCTGACCGATGACGGCCTTCCGGTGTAGACCGACTTCCGATCGGCAACATCCAACATGTTTTGTCGGACGACGGCCTTCTTGGCGCTAGCCACAGACGTCAAGCTCGTTTCGGTGCTCGTAAAGGTCAGGTTAAAGTATGTGTGGCCCTCGACCTCCCAGACATTGATCAGCATCTTGGCATGGCTGTACGCATCCTGGTTCAGTTTCTTTGACCGCTTGACCCAGGGCTCTTTCGGCTTGCCCAGGTCCTTCTTGGAGATAACCACCTCGACACAGAGCGGCGCCTTGGTGGCCTGGGTGGCAGCTTCAGCCCCCCCGCCCACGGGGCGCGATGCATCGCCGCCTCTTGGCGTTGACGTATCCTGGCCGTCCTCGTGGTTGGCAGGCTGTCCGTTGCCAGTGATGTCTGCAGGGCGGGCGCGTGACGCACCTACGTCGTTGGCGACCGAGTCCAAGAAGGTCTCCCAAGACAACCAGACCAGCCGCCCCTGCTGCAACATGTCGATACCGACCTGGGACATGGTCTGGCCACGGAGGAGATCCAAAACCGAGATGCCGCTTTCGTCGTCTGAACCATCCGACTCGAGCTCGGGAACAATGCCCAGCATCCTGCCCATGGCCTCGTTCGCCAACACTACCGTCTTCATGCTGTTGAGGACCAGGATTGGCATGGGTAGATAGTGCATGGCGGTGAAAGCCAGCTGGCCGGGGGTTATGTACGGCAGGGGAATGTGAAAAGGGGTTCCGGACCGGCCATCACCGTCTGCCAACAGCGGGTGATGGGGGGACTGCGAACTTGAACGGAGCAGTCCAGCCTTGCAGGCTCCATCCAGAGGGAAGCCGGCGGCGGAGATGGGAGGGGTGGTGTAAGGGGGAGGCTCCGTCGAGCCGACCCTGACCCGGAGCGGAGCCCGACGCCCATCTTCGCGTTCTGGCGGCGTCGCGAAGTCTCTGGCGGCGATCGCTAGCGAAGGGTCGGGCACGGCGTCGTTGGCAAGAGACGCACTTGTAGAGACCATTCCGCTATCGGGGGGCCCATGAGACGCTCGAGGGGGAGAGCGGCAGGGAGAGATTCTTTGCTTTTTGTGCTCTCTAGCTTCTTCGGTTTCCCTCTTCCTTTTCTGGTGAAATTGTTGGTGGTGGGCCTGCGCTGGCGATTTGTCGGGAGGGCCTGGCTGCTCCAGAGTACAGCCCGGTCCAGCCGCAGCAGAGCCGCTGGTCGTGGTGCGAGGATCCAAACCAAGAACCGGGGACGACGTTGTCGTCGAAGACGGTGGGGTGTCGGTGGGATATATGTCTGGTGGGGTGGTCACACCCTGTCGGCGCGCGGACAAGGGGATGATCTAAGGTGTATGGGGTGTCTCGGCACCTGCGCTGGGGGGGTTAAGACATCAAGATTCGATTCGAGGCGGTGGGAGTGCAGCGCAAGCAGGTCGAACACGCGGTGTTGTTGTATAGTGACAGCAGTAGGCTTGCGTCGCGCAGGCTTTGGTTGGGCCCTCTCCAGGATTCGAGGTCGACGGTGCAGTAGAGACGGAGGTTGGCAGGTGGCGCGAGGTGGAGCCAAGGAGGAGAAAAAGGAACAACAAGGGCGGGTGAGGTCAAGCAAAGGCAGGGAAACTTGGCTGTGAAGGCCAAATTAGGGTGTGGAAGGCGAGAGCGAGGCAGTCCAGTATCAGAGACCCAGGGCAGGCGGACAAGCGGCAGAGATGGAGCGTAGCTGTACCTCGTGGAGGCATATGTCAGTCAGTCATAGTCATGGAGCATTGCGGCTGGCTGTTTGGTCGGGTGGCGGCCGAGGGAAAGAAAGAAGACTAAAGGTTTGGGCATGGGGGCAAAGAAGAAGAAGAAGAAATCAAAACCAAAAAAATAAAAGAAGAAAAAAGTCTCACGCTGGGGCAGGAAAGGAGAAACGGTAGGTTAGGTCGCTGTTGGCAGAGCACAGCGGGCAGGCGGGCTGGTCTGATGTGGCCGCTATCCCCCGCTAGGCCAGAGGGCAATGCCGGATAAGGAAGACGGCTTGACCTACCTGGGGAGCCTGGGTGCCTGGCTTTGCATGGACGGCCTTGGACCTGTCCGACGCTAAGGCTGGAAAGGTTATTGAAGATACGCACGCGGGGGCGCTGTCGGGAGAAGACAAAGGGCGGGCAGGGCCAGTCTGGTTGGCGTGCTTCGGGAGATGGGTATTGTGGTTTTGCTAGCTAATCCCCATGTCGTCATATGGCTTTTTTGTCCACGGATCGCTCTGCAAGCACCAGAAAAGGGCAGGAAGCAGCCAGCCCCCCAGCCCCCATTCAATGCCTTGGTGGCGCCTGCCAAAAGCCCCCCCGGCCACTCTTTTGCTCTGTTGGGCACAATTCTTAATTTCGCTGCCTTTTTTCCCCCCTTGCTCGCCCAATTCTCGTATTATCTTTTTTTTTTCTCTTTCTCTCTCCATTCCCTTGTTTTTCTTTTTCTTTTTTTCCTTTTTTTTGCCTCAAAAAACACAAGCAAGAGTCTGGACAGGCCGCCCGACTTGGCCACCCGAAGCTCAGCAGAAGAAGCATTGGAAACCTTGAACAACCTGCGACCCCACAACCCGAGCCGCTTTTTGGGTTATGACGCGCGATTGGACCTGAGGTTGAGGTGCCCAGCACCGAGTCCCGGGGATCAGACCAAGCCTCCCGCCTCTCTCCTCCACTCCCCCTCGCCTTGTTGGAGCAGCAGCCCAGTTAACGCCCGCTGCGAACTGTCGCCCCCCCCCCCCTGATATCCACCGCTGGGCGGGCGATCCAAGGGACTTTTTTTGTGGACCGTGGACCCTGAAGACAAGGTGACAATAAAACCGCGCAGTGATCAATACTCCGCAAGAGGCGCGGTTCCTGGTTAGAGGTGGCGAGAACCAGCGGAGCTCCTGTGGCAGCTGGAGCCCTGGCAGCCGGGGATCTCACATGAAGTGGTCGGCCCGCCCTCCCCTCCCCTCCCC
>PYSQ01000484.1:0-23258 GCA_003049435.1 Nakataea oryzae | reverse complement strand
CGCCCAAGCCCGTCGACGACCCGCTCACCCGCGAGGACCGCCGCCGCCTGCGCGACTGGATCCTGGCGGCCCAGCACCCCCACGGCGGCTTCTGCGGCTCCCCGACTCACGCCCTGCCCGCCCACGAGTACGACGGCTGGGACTTCGAGTCGGCCACCCCCGAGCCCGCCAGCCCGGGCGCCGCCAACATCGCCGCCACCGCCTTTGCCCTCCTCCTCCTCGCCCTCCTCGCCGACCCCGCCTCGCCCGAGTCCGCCTTCGCCGGCGTCCGTCGTGCCGCCACCCTGCACTGGCTAAGGAAGCTCCAGCGCCCAGACGGCAGCTTCGGAGAGGTCCTGGTCGAGATTCCCGCGGGGCCGGGGGCGCCGCAGGACCGACCCCGCACCACGATCGCGGGCGGCAGGGACATGCGCTACTGCTACATAGCTTCCATCATACGCTGGATCCTGCGTGGAGATCTCCGCCAGGGAGAGCCCGGGTGGATCGACGACATTGACGTACAGGCGCTTGCCCGGTACATCCGCAAAGCCCAGACCTTTGACGGCGGCGTCGGGGAGAGCTCTATGCACGAGAGCCACGGTGCGTAACTGGAAAATCGAACCCTGCCGGGCCACGTACGACCTTGTGACCCTCTCTGCCTCTCTCTTTCTCGACATGCTGACTCCAGGAGCCTCGACCAGCCGGGTATGCATACTGTGCTGCCAGTGCTCTCTCGCTCCTCGAGAGGCCAGCCGAGGGCCCAGGCTCCCAGAGCCACTGCGGCATGGACGTTGCTTCGTTGTTACGGTTCCTCGCCTCGCGCCAGTTTGCCTACCAGGCTCCAAGCGCGGACGAGACTGAAGGGGACCCCGACGACGACAATTTCCCACAGCTGCCCGCACTTTCCCGCGAAGCCGCTGCCGCACCATACCCTGACCATGTTGGACTCAACGGCCGCTGCAACAAGGTCGCCGACACATGCTACACCTGGTGGGTGGGTGGCACCTTTGCCGCCTTGAGAGGAGACCAGGGCGGCAGGGCCGACGTAGACATTGCGCGCGAGCCTGCGCGCCGGTTCCTGATGGAAAAGACGCAGCATCTCATCGGTGGCTTCAGTAAGCACCCGGGTGGTCCGCCAGACGTGTACCATGCCTACTTGGGCTTGGCGGTGCTGGCAGTCCTCGGAGAGCCCAGCTTAAAAGGCGTCGACGTCACGCTTTGTGTCAGTTCTGACACAGTCGCCAAGATAGAGGCAGGGCGCAGGGGGCTGCTAGAACAGTATTCCGCCGGGAATAACATGTGTCCCGATAAGGTTGTCCGCTTGGGGGAAACGCTCGCGGGCTGCAATGCCCAAAGCCTCGTGGGAAGCATGGAGGGGGTCGATGAAGCCGAAGGCGGACGGCTGCTCGAGACGCTGTTGGCTAAACGCAGGCAGATGACCTAGAAATCCTCAAAGATGTAAAAGAAACTCAGTACGTGACAACAGTTGCAGAAGTGTTCCACACCTGATGGAAAATAGCGATGAGTGCAAAGCGCCAGTCAACTGGCAATGTTGGATGAAGGTGCCTGCCTACATACACCAAATTGTCGACTTGATTAATTAATTCCAAGACGGACAGATATGGAGTCGAAAAGAATAAAATAGCGTTCTTGGTAAAGCTTATGTGACAGAAAGTAAAAAAAAAATACCCGCAGTAAGTGTGAGTAAGTCTAAGACAAGAAGACAGGGTTTTGCTTTGAAGACCCGCGGGGAAGTGCGTATGAACGGGAAAAGCGACATATGAAAACGCTGGGTCGGGAGAATATCAACAAAAGATAACCTTGGTTTCATAAGGCGGATAGGTAGAAGCGGCAGGGGAGGAAGAAGAAGTAGAAGGCGACAGGGGCTAGATATAAAAGCAACAAAATAAGGGAGGCAAACGGGACTCGAGAAACGAAATAGGAACAAAAAAAAAGGGATAAAATCCATGGGCCGGATCGGCACCCTTCCAGCGCTATCTGTCTAATAAAAAAAATAACAAAAAAGGAAAAAAAAGGATAACCAAAAAAAAGAGAAAATCGATGTTGTCACTGCTATATGTGAATTTTATGTGGCAAACGAATGCATCAGCTTCCAACGCCTCGCTCGCCGGCAACGGAGGTACCCTCCAGGGTGATAGGACTGATGGCGTGGTCTGGCGTGGTTCCTGCGTGGCCCTGGAGGCTCAAAGGGTCCTTGCTGCTGGTCCGCACAGTCCTAATGGAGTCGTCTCGCCCGGGTGTTTCCTCGCCCTCCTCGAAGATCTCTTCCACGCGCTCGCCTGGGCCGCGCACGACGGGAGCGAAGGAGTCAACCTCCTCCACCTCGCTCTCCCCGACGGCAAACTCATCGTCCTCGTCAACCTCTTCAATCGTGATCTCGCCGCTTCTGCGCCCCAACCCGTTGGCGCTTGCGGAGCGCGAGTGAGACCCAGCGCTGGAGCTCCTCGCGCCAGCACCTCCACCGCCGCCGCCACCGCCGCCGCTACCGCCACCGCCAAAGGAAAGCATAGGGCCCTTGAAGATGTTGCGCTTGCGCTTGGCAAACAGGACCGAGGAGCCTGCTCCGCCAAAGGGGTTTGGCGATCCGGGCGGCTGCATCGATGATGAGCCGCCCGCAGGTATGCCCTCGCTGAAGGGCCCGCGCACGAGCCGGATGTTGTTGGGAAACGCACCCGAGGTCGGAGTGGCGGGCAGGACTTTGACTGAGTGGTGGGGAGAGCGCGTGGCGTGCATCGCGGCCTTGGACATGCTAGTCGAGATGGAGCCGGTCGAGCTCGTCGAGCTGGCTTTGGAGTGCGAGTGGTGGTGATGGTGGATCGAGCGCACAGAGGAGACCGAGGACGACGTTGACTTGCGCCCACGCAAGCCCGCCGTGCCGGCTGAAGAGCGCCTGAGGGCCGTGCGGGGAGTCAGTGGCGACGGCGAGAGCGAGTGTCGCTTGTATGCCGCGGAACCACCGCCCCCACCGCCCGTATATATCCTGGGGTGGTTCGGCTGTTGCGAGGCTGACGAGGGCGTGGCTGACGTAGCCGCGCCGTTTAGAGCAAGAGCGCCTCCGCTGCCTGGTGTCCCGGCTCCTGCGCTGCCGGCCGAGCCTGTATTCTTGCCCGTAAAGCCGTTGGCCACGACTCCCTTGGGCAGCCCTGAGACATTGTGATGCGAGCCCGAACTCCCAGACGCCGGGTACTTGCTCGTTTGGGGTCGCGGGCTGGAGTCCTTGGCCTTGAGCTCCTTGCCGCCGCCCCTGCCGACCCTGTCGAGAAGGTTTGGCGTCGAGAGGCTCCCACGCTTGCCCGGATGCTTGTGCCGGCGCGTGTTTTCGAAAAACCAATGGGTCCAGTTCTTCCAATGCGCCACTATGACTTGCGATGGCTTCTTGCGCACCTTTTGCTGCATGTCCGCCTGATCGTCGGCGCCGCCGCCTCCAGGGCCACTAGCGCCCGCATGACTGCCGGCGGTGCTGCTGCCCAGCGCGTCACTTGTCGTTACAAGATGGAGGGTCGACCCCCTGGACCGTGCGCTACGGAGGATGCCCTCCTTCGGGGGCGGGATCGGCCGTCTCTGGCGCGAGGAGCTCACTGAGCGTATCGAGTCCTTGTCGATAGGTGGTGGTGGCACCTCCCCGTCCGGACTGAGGCTCCCATTAAGCTTGTCTAGATCTCTGAAGCCCGGGGAGTCGGGGATGTGAAGGTCCGGGTAGTAGCCGCTCCTCCGCTCCGTCCGGCCCCTCATCCTCGGTGGCGGGGGGTCTCCTATCCTGACAAAATGGTGGCCGCGGTGACCGGCCGACTCCTCGCCGACCGTCGCGAGCCTCTCGAGCCTGCTAGACGTTGTAGAGAGGCGTCGAGAGTTTCGGTGTTCCTGCTCCTTCTCCCGCCGCTTCCTCTCACGCCTCCGCTGCTTCCTCTCCTCCTTTTCTGTCAGCAGTGACCACCAACCCCCGAGAGCATCGCAGCGCTGCGAGAGGACAGACTCGATGACTGCATCCACATCGACGCCGGCGCTTCGCATGCGTTGCAGGACATCCTTTTCAAGCGCGGTCGAGAATGGAGACGGCTGCTGTATGCCCAAGATGGCTTGCTGGTTGGGCGCGTGATCCGCGAGGAAAGGGTGGCCCAGAATGTCGGCGAGCGAGGGTCGGCGCAGCGGTCGCTTGGAGAGCAGTATCTGGAGCAGCGAGAGGGCGTCGGCGGGCAGGTGTTCCGGGTACTTTGGTTCCTCGGACAGGATCTTGCGCCTCGTGTCGTTGTCGTCGTCCTCGTCGAAGGGCAGCTCGCCGCAAAGGAGGGCGTAGAGTATGACGCCCAGACTCCAGACGTCGACCTTTTCACCGGCGTACTTCTCGCCCTTTAGCATTTCGGGCGCCGAGTAACAGATGGTGCCACAGAAGGTCTGCAGATAGTTGGCCTTGCCCTCGTATTCTCTCGTGAAGCCGAAGTCCACAAGCTTGACGTTCTCATGCTTGTCGAGTAGGATGTTCTCGAGCTTGAGGTCTCGGTGTACACACGACTGCATGTGGACGTACGAGACGGCGCCTACAAGCTGGGCAAATGTTTTTTGCACCTTTTCGACGGGAAGCTTCCCATGCCGCAGCAGGTAGTTGTACAGCTCGTCGCCTGGGCAGTATTCTAGCACCAGCCATACCATGGTCTCGGTAACAATGACCTCGTACAGCCGGGCAATGTGCGGGTGCAGGAACTGCCGGTGGTGGTGGATCTCGCGCGCGAGGTTGGAGTCATCTTTCTGAGCGGACTTGAGGACGACCTGTCATGGCGAGAAGGATGCGGCGGGCTTTGGTTAGAAGGTGGATGGGGCAGAGGGACTGAAATGCATGGACACGCAAGCTCTCCAGACGTACCTTGGAGCCATTGATGAGTTTGTGAGAGGCAAGATAGACCTTGCCAAAAGAGCCCTTGCCGATCAGACGACCAAGGGTGTAGTTACCGACCGACTTGAGGTCCTTGTTGGAGAACTCGCTGCAGGCAGGGGGAGGACACGCATTGTTAGAGGAACGAAACACGAGGCACAGAAGCGCGTGCTGAGCACAAGTCTGGAGGGGGCGGTGGCGGCTTACTCGAGAAGGGCTTGGTAGGAGTTTGCGAGCTAAAAGCAACCAGTCAGCTATACGGCGCGCGCAGGCAGACCGGGAGCAGGGAAGCCGAGACTTGCCTTGGCCTTGCGCCCCGAATCGGCCTTGGCCTTTGTCGGGTGCATCCCTCGTCTCTCGTCCAAACGCGTGCGTGCGGGCTAGGGGCAGGGCAGGAGCATGCGTGTGCGCCTCTCGGGAGGCTGCCGCGCCACCGCGCGCGCGAGGGGACTGGGCGGGCTTCGAGGCGAGAGCTGCAGCTGTTTCAGGGCGCGCGCCGCCGACGGGGTTCGGAGCGCTGCCACCTTGTCGGGCCCCAGCACGCAACACCCGGAGGCAGTCCTGGAGACGCGCGCCGAGAGGAGCCGGCGGAGGGAGGTGGATATGTTGCCGAGGCCCCGGGAGGTCTGCGCCGGGTCGGTCGGGGTCGGCTCTCGGCAGGCCGCAGCGGGCGTTGCTGGCCAACGGAGCGTCGTGGCGGCTGGCGAGTGCTTGAGGTCGGGCGTGGCCGCTTGGGTGGGGGAGGAATTCGGTCTCTGGATGCGAGCGGGCAGAGATGGTCGGGCGCGTGGCGCGTTCG
Organism: Nakataea oryzae; assembly: GCA_003049435.1. Lineage (NCBI taxonomy): Eukaryota > Fungi > Ascomycota > Sordariomycetes > Magnaporthales > Magnaporthaceae > Nakataea > Nakataea oryzae. The sequence goes on along the minus strand of PYSQ01000484.1, from coordinate 17,592 downwards.
TGATGGGCCGATGCGTCGTCGGTCGAGGTCGCCGGAGTGAACGGTCGTGCTGCTTTCTTGGTGCTGCGAGCTTGCCGCTGCAGGCCACAGGGGTGGTCGAATTGTCGCTGCCCGTTCGGGTCTGAAGCCCGTGCTCCGGCACCTGCGCAGTGAGGCGAGTGAGTGACCCGCACGACTTGGCCGCAGCAAAAAGGGAAAAAATAAAAATAAGACAAAAGGGGTTTCGACCGGGAGCCAGGCATCTGATTGGTGAACCCGCGGGGGCCCTGCTGTGCCGGCTCCATCAGCGTTGCCGATTATCAAACAAACACTGTCCCGCGTACTGTGTGAGCGATGTGGCTTGGGTCCGTGCCGCAAACCATGGGCCGAGCTCCCACCTGGAAGGCGGATAAAATACCTAGGCTAGGCACATTGGTACATTGTGCAGACATACCTGGATACCCCTGCCTCATAGGCGCAGAATCGTCTTGCCGCAACAACCACGGCACAGACGACTGGACTTGGGACCAGCCGAGCCACGGCGGCGAAAAGTCGTGTGACAAGAGACCAATGCGATGCTGGAAACCTCAGATATTATAATGCCAACGACATGCAGACAACGCTCGCCCCTCGCAACCGTTGAGCGGGGATCCAACACAGGTGTCCCCAGTGTCTCCATCCCGCCTGTCGGAAGCAGGTTGTGACCGAATTGACTGACGTTTTAGCTCCGGCAGTGCGGTACTTCCCGCTCTTTTACCAACCACCCCGTTTATCTGCGGGCCGTTGCATGTGCGCCTACATATGTACACAGCCACCCCGCCCTTCTCCCACCCTCCTGCTTGACTGCTGTCGTCGCTGCATTCCCCAGCCCCAGCCCGCCGTCCACACGCACCCAAGATAGTCAGCCATGCCTAGTCTCGGGGTCGGGTTGCGTCTCGCGCTCTTGTGCCAGCTTGCCGCATGCAGTGGGCCGCAGGCGCAGAAGCCCATGGGCCAGCCGCCCTCACCATCCCCACTGGAGCCGCCATCCTACAGGCAGGAACTAATCTCGCTGCACAAGTCTCTTGTCGAGATCGAGTCGGTCACGGGCAACGAGCATGCGGTGGGCAAGTTCCTAACTCGGCAGCTCGAGTCCTGGGGCTTCCAGACCGAGACCCAGGACATACCCGGCGCCAGCGCCACGGACAGCACCCGCTTTAATGTGCTGGCGTACCCCGGGCCCGAGTCCTCGCGCGGATGGCTGGGTTGGAACCCCCGAGTGCTCGTGACGTCCCACATCGACGTCGTGCCGCCGCACATCCCCTACTCCATCGGACTGGAGCCCGGCGCCGAGCCCACTTCCGAGACGACTATCCGAGGCCGGGGAAGTGTTGATGCCAAGGCGAGCGTCGCCGCACAACTCGTCGCCGTCCGCGAGCTCCTTGCGAGCCAAGCCATCAACGGCTCTGACGTCATGTTCTTGTTCGTGGTGGGCGAGGAAGCAGACGGCATTGGCATGCGCTCCTTTAGCACTGCTCTCCAGAGCCAGAGCTCGGTCCACCCGGGATTCAGCGCCGTAATATTCGGCGAGCCCACAGAAAACAAGCTTGCATGTGGCCACAAGGGGATCATAACCTGCACAGCCACGGCCAAGGGCAAGGCCGGCCACTCCGGATACCCCTCGCTCGGCAAAAGCGCAAACGAGGTCTTGATGCGGGGTTTGCTTGCCGTCATGGATGCCGACCTTGGAAGCAGCGACGAATTCGGAAACACCACCGTCAACGTCGGCCTAATGTCTGGTGGCGTGGCCGCCAATGTGATCCCCGAATCTGCTCATGCGAACATCGCCATCCGGGTGGCAATCGGCCCCCAGTCGGATGGTCATAAAGTCGTCCGGCAAGGGATGGACGACATCTTGCAGGAGGTGGACGCAGAGTCGCTGAGCCTGAGCTGCAGTAACGGCTATGGAGTTGTTGAATGCAACTGCGACGTCGAAGGTAGCACACCTGCGCTGCCCACACTTTTCCCCTTTCAAATCACCCGGAGCTAACCACGCAGTATCTTCCTACTAGGGTTTGAGCCGATCGTTGTCAACTATGGAACCGACGTTCCAAATCTTATGGGAAACCACACAAGATATCTATATGGGCCTGGGACCATCCTGGTCGCGCATTCGGATCACGAAGAGATTCAGGTTCGAGATTTGGAAACAGCCGTGGAAGGCTACAAGAAGCTTGTCAAGCACGCCCTCGATAGCCAGTAATAGTGAAATACCATTTGTACCGAACAGATGTAGGAACTGCGACTTTGAAAGAACGCATTGCATCTTGGCTATCTCACCCTTTTCTATTCCTGAAAAATGACAATTTGCAAAGCCAAGTCCAAATTTAGTCGCGAATTGGATAAATATAGACCATTATCGAGACCTGCTCGGGGTAGGTTCCTTGCGCACATATCTACATGAAAAGGGGCAGAAGACGCACGTGGCACAGAAAAAAAAGGCGTAGGGAGATGAAGGGAGGCTTGCGACATCTACAGACATTAAGCAGAGTCGACAAGCTTGGCCCACCGTTCTGGCATGACGTGTCGGAAATCAAATCGGCCGTCGGAGCCCTTGTGGACAGTGCCCTTCTCCGTGACGATGACGTCGATAAGATCGTGTGGGGTGACGTCGAATGCCGGATTCCATACCCCGATGTTTTGGTCGGCCACGGCGACCTTAACTGACCGAGAAGGATCCACAGTGCCGTCGGCGTTGACAACAGCACCCGTGACCTGTGTGAGCTCCTCTTTCTTCCTCTCTTCGATTTTGATGCCGGCGCCCGTGGGGGTCTCGAGGTCGATGCTTGTCGTCGGGGCGGCGACGACAAACTTGATGCCGTGATGGCGGGCTAGGACGGCCAAGGAATAGGTGCCCACCTTGTTGGCAGTGTCTCCGTTGCGCACCACGCGGTCGGCACCAACAATGACGGCGCCAAGATTCATGTCGGTCTTGCGTTGCGCGAAGAGCGTGCCCGCCATAGAATCGGTGATCAGGGTGCTGGGGATGCCCTCGAACACGAGCTCAAACGAGGTGAGGCGGCTGCCCTGGTTGTAGGGGCGGGTTTCTGTACAAAAGGCGTGACTCAGGAGGCTGCGCGCGAAGAGCGAGCGTATGATTCCGAGGGCGGTCCCGTGGCCGGACGTGGCCAGTGAGCCGGTGTTGCAGTGCGTTAGCACCGCGATGCGGCGCTCCGGGGTGGCATTGTGCTGCGCCTCGAGCCAACTGGCCCCAAAATCGCCAATTGCCAGGTTGGCTTGGAGGTCCTTTTCCAGGATCTTCTCTGCCGCCTCGATGTACGCCGCCAATATCCTCGCTTTGCCTTCCGAGTCCTGCAAGCCTGCAATGTCCGCCTCCCTGATGGCCAGCTTCAAGAGCGCGATGGCGTTGCTCAGGTCCACGGCGGTCGGCCGGCTCTCCTTAAGGTAGTTAAGCCGGGAGTCTATGTAGGCGATGGTCTCGACGGGAGTGGAAGCGGCTGTGCGATGGTCAGAGTGATGCACAAGAGAGGAGGAATGGGACGGACGCACTGCAGCTGCCGGCGTGGAGCTCGACGGCGTGCGCCAAACTGGCAACGATGGCGATGGCCGGCGCGCCTCGGACGCGCATCGACCGGATGCAGTCGAATGCCTCCTCGCTCGTTGCGATCGAATCGTAGTGGTGCTCATGGGGCAGTCGAAGCTGGTCCAGGACCTCGAGCTTGCCGCGGGTGTATTTTATGGCCTGTAGGCTAGACATGGTGCGCGCGGCAAATGGCTGGGCGTGGGGGTTTCCGGCTTGACGGGCGACGGGAGGGATTGAGGAAGGAAAAAACGGGTGTTGAGGGGTTTACATGTAGGAGAAGGACTTCCGCCGCCGCAAGGGCAGCGAGGGGTGACATGGGCAAATCTGTTTCTGCCGCGCATTTTCATAAATCTCGAACCTCGCGGCGGTTTGCCCCGCGAGGGGCCGAGTAAGGACGCCCAGGACGGGACGAAGGCGGCATCGGACGCTGGCTGCGCTGGATGAGTCACTGACCGCCTTCCAGTCTCGGCTTATCAACTTATCGAGAGCAGGATGCAGGGGTGGGGGTGGTGGTGGTACATCAGTAATGTACATACATAGATTGGGTCCCTACCTATCGCGACGGCCCTGGCGCACCCTACAATTGTAACCCTGCACCGCCGACCTAGGCATCCACTCGTCACATCCCCACGCCGTATCCTCGGCGCGGCATCCAACTGACCGCCTGTGGCTCTCCGAACGCCAGCTCCTTCTGGCCGACTAGCAGCTGCCAGACGTTTAATTCGAGTTGGCCAAAGGGTGCCGTGTGCTCTGGCGACACTACAACACCCATTTCTACGCGCTAGCGCAATGCCACAGGGCACCGACCCTCAAGCCGTTCACCATGGAACAACAGTACTCGACTTCCAAGGTCACTGGTATGTATGCCTGCATCCTCCCATCCACGGCCGTGGCGGCTCCTTGCCCGACACATTGCTAAACCCGCGCCTACGCCCTCCATAGTCGAGCTCTTTGATCCGCACGACGTCTACAAACTCCTCGCCCCCGGTCTGGTCCCTCTTCTGCCCTTGCGCAACCTTCACTGGAAGTCGCATGCTGGCCCCCCGCGATCGATCGACACGCTCCATGTCGAGCTCGTTCCAGCCGGTGCCGCCTCGGCCACATCCTCAGTGCTCTCCCCAGTCGCCTCGCCCAACCCAAAGCCAACGTCCGATCCGGCCGGCCACAGCAGCGCCGACGGCTTCCAGACCCAGGCCATTAGCGGCGGGGCCGGGGGCTCCGTAGACCGTGGTGGCAACGCCCGGGAACGGCGCCATCAAATCCCCGGCCTGCGCCGGACCCCATATCTAAAGCTGCTTCTCGTTCGGTGCGACGACAACGACACCTACAAGGCACAGACACGCTCCGAGATCCGGGAGTGGGTCAAGCAGAACGCGGCTCCGGCGCAGAGCTCCAAGAAATCGAGCAGTGCCGAGAACCACGACGCGTTTGAGTGGCTCATCGTCCACGTCGTTATCCCCAACACGGTCGCTGCAACGCAGCCGAGGGTCACAGGAAAGGGCGACACGGCCTCCGAGGCCAAGGTTGCTTCGCGATGGAGGGGCACCACCTCGACGTTGCTGGAAAAGCTGCTGGCGGACTTCAACGGCTCGCCCAAGGGGCCCGTGGATCGGGTTGCGCAGATCCGCATCGGCATCAACGATGTCCCCTACGACCTCCTCCCTCGCGTCGTGCCCGCAGTTCCGACCGGATACTCGGAGACGGCCCTGGACGCCGAGAACGCCTGGGCCGACCTGATCGCCAAGATGAAGGCATGGATTCTGTCGTCCTTTGACATGCGCGTCAGCCAGTACGAGGACGACATCAAGGAGAAGGACGCACAAAGAGTCCTGCCCGGATGGAACTTTTGCACATTCTTTATCCTCAAGGAGGGTCTTGCCAGAGGCTTCGAGAGCGTCGGTCTCGTGGACGATGCCCTCGTCGGCTACGACGAGCTAAGCGTTGGCCTGGATACCATTATTCAGGACCAGGCCGTCTCGGGCTCGGCAGAGGCCCACGGGGGAGCTTTGCTGGGCTACACCGAGGAGCTGAGCCGAATCGCGCGTCGCGCCATGGCGGCGCTTGAAAGCGGCGAGCACGATGAGGCCTCGCTGGAGGACGAGAAGCCTGTCGATCTTCAGTCTGGAAACCCCAACACCCTCGGTGAAGGCCTCGCCGCCTCACCCATCGCGCCCTCTTCCTATCACGGGCCCGACGTGGACATCCCCATTACGGTCAGCAAGAAGCCATACCGAGAGCTCATCCTCGCCAACAACGTGTCTGTGTTTGATTTCAGGTGCTACATATTTGCCAGGCAAACCGCGCTCCTGTTCCGTCTAGGCAATGCGACGGCTACTCGTGAGGAGCTTCTGGCTAAGACGAGAGAGCAGCAGCAGTCGCTGTTGCACGGAGTTGCGCCTCGGACCCCCAACATCGGCAGCAACAAGCCTGCAAACGAGGCAGAGAACCTCTCCGTGCTTGCCGAGGTATGCCGTCGAACCCTCGAGTTCATACCGTCCGTGTCGCAGGTCATGCGACGAGACCTTCTTGCCTGTCTCGCCGACTTGAAAACCGAATCTGGGGCGCGGCCAACCGCGAACGAGACCAGCTTGCCCCCCAGAGTGCTAGAGGTTATCGACAACATGATCTCGTCCTTTGCTTTCTCCGTAGCCCAGCAGATCCTTGCGCAAACGTCAACCAAGGCTCTGCCTATCCCCGAGTCGACCTTTACCCTCAGTGACGACCCCGAACCCAAGGCCCAGATCCCGGAGCCGAAAACAACAATCCACCCTGCCAGAACATCGTCACACCATGCTTCGGCAGCCGTTCGGGCTCCGCCTAGCCCCGGCGTATTCCCCAGCCCGGGCCAGGCCACGCATGCCTCCGACCTAGCCCATTCGCAGTTTCTCAAGGTTGGGTTGGAAGACCTTGCGTCCCGCAGAGCCGAGCTATACACGCTTTCACGGAACATATTAAAAGATTGCGGGAAGAAACGCGACTGGACCGACGGGTGGAACTCTGTCCCGCTCGTCGGGCAGCTTGATGTCAATGACATGGAGGACGTGAGCCTGAGCGATGAGGCTGCCCGGGGCCGGGAAGGCGACAGCACGGAAAAGCCCGACGCACCCCCACTGGGCGATCGAGGACCCTATTCCCTAGCCGGAGTAGGCAACAGGCTTCTTCGCACCGCACTCGGCCAGAAGGATGATTTTTATCGGCTGTACGAAACGCTCACGCTCAAGGCGCTGCGCCACTACGCCGTTGCGAGCCACACGCACTCGGTCAAGGCAAACATGGTCGACATGGCTGTGCTCAAGTACCACCTTCGACAGTTCGCAGAGGCAGCCACGTACTTTATGAATGCCATTCCTTTCTTCGCCGAAAGGGGCTGGAGCCTGCTCGAGTTGTCAATGCTGGTCATGTACTCTACATGCCTAAAGGAGCTGGGAAAGAAACAAGACTATGTCAAAGTGGCGCTCAAGCTTCTCTCCAAGGCCGCCATGGCCGAGAATGATCGTCAAAAACAAAACAAATCTTCGCGTCTCGCCCTAACGCCAAGCTTCCCGGACGCAGCCGCCATCAAGGGCTTCCTCCCGGACGTTATGAGGACGACGAAGGACATGACACATGATGTCCCCGTGCCCCTTCAGGATTTTGTCTTCGACGTCAAGCTGGATGGTCCGCCACGGTACATGGAAGGGCGGGATAGCTTCTCTCTAAGCCTAACTCTGCGAAGTCTCTTGGTAGACGAGCTTGAGCTCGATGAGGCTACTGCAAGGATGTCTAGCCTCAGCCCAGGCGGCCCCAAAGAGATATGGCTGGCCACAAGAGAGCCAATTGTTTTGAAGCCGGGCAGGAACAAGATCGAGCTTCACAGCAACGTAGGTTGGCCCTGCTTCCACCACGAACCCAGACGCCCCTACCATCCCCCCCCTTGCCAGCTAACCCGTAGTGCCCAATATAGATATCTGTCCCTGGCACGTATGAAGTGGACCAGGTCAAGCTTCGGTGCAACCGGGTCATATTCCAACATGAACGGGCACGCAATACGTCTGGCCCCGATTTTATGGCCAACACGAAGGTTGTGTTGTTCCAGAGGGCTGGGGCCTTGGACGTCCAGCTGTCGGCTGCCAAGCACATACAGCTTGACACAACAAACTGCCTCGAAGTGAGCCTCTCCACTGGCTGGAATAGTGTAACGAGCTGCGACCTTCGAGTGCGAGCTGCAACAGGTGGGCTCCGCCTCCTCACTGCCGAGGCCAAGCTGCTGGGTCTACCCGAGGACGGACGGGAGCCTCGCATCCAACCAGAAGGTGGCCTCTTTCATCTGGGCGCTCTGGGCGAGGACAAACTGGTGAAGCTGCAGTTTCCTTACACGGTGGAGCAGGAAGTACCCAACGTCGCCGTTCGGATCGAGGTCTCGTACCGCACGGACGAAACAGGACCGACGTACGAATTCGTAAAGACGCCTTCTGTCGACATTGCTCTTGCGCTTGGGGTGAATGTCCAAGACGTCTTCAAACACAACGCCCTCTTCTCCCGATTCACCGTATCTACTGCCAGCTCCAGTCCCCTGCGTTTGTTCGCGAGCGAGCTCATCGAGTCGGACCTGTTCGCCCCCGACTTTGGTGGGGTGTCTCTGCCCGTTGCCGATGTGAGCCAGGGCGACGGAGAAGGAGATGCCACAGTGGTCTTCCCACGGCAGCCAGCTAGCCTTCTCTACAAGATCAGCAGAAAGCCCGGGTCGAGGGTGACCGGCCCCAAGACGCGAAAGACTATGTACCTGAAGCTCCACTACAGTGTGGTGCAGGAGGAAATTGAATCCTCAATCGAGGCATCGGTTACCGAGGCCTTCGAGGCGCAAGCAGATGCACACAATGGAGAGTCGCTGCGCCCATATTCGCGCCTAGCTCTTGACGCTGTCCTTCACAACGCCCGAGGTGGACTTATTTCTGCCTACGATATGGAGAGATGTGTGATGCTCGGGTCGATTTCTACCTCGTTCCTTGGTGGCATCAACTGGGAGCGGCAATTCTCTGTCCTGGCACAGGACACCGATGGGCTTGCGTTGAAACTAGCTGCATTTATGCGGCAATGGCAAACACAGCACCCACACCTGCAGCTGCGCGCTGCGGAGCCCAGTCTGACGGAACTTCGCTCGATATCGATTCCGGTCGATGTCCCGTCCGTTACCATCGTCCACACAGCAGACATTCAGCTGCACCGACCGGCTGACCCAGCCATCGCTCTCACCAAACATGCCGGCCAAGCCACTGCGGCGGTCAACCAACTCCTGCCTGCCACCCTACGTCTCAAATGGTCCCGAGTCTGGGACACAGGCCACCCGGATTCGGATGTCCCCGGCCCACCAGCCACAGAGGATGTCGAGTTCACGTACGAAGTGACGGCGCCACAAGACACATGGCTGCTTGGTGGTCGACGCAAGGGAAACTTTGTCATCCCCGGACTCCCAGATCAGACCACGGCGTCGGCCGATAAGTATGCCGAGGGAGTCTCATCGACGGCTCAAACCGAGGCCGACATCCCCCTGCTGCTGGTGCCGCTTCGTGAAGGATGGCTGCCATACCCGGCAGTTGAAGTGCGCGAAGTTCGAAGCGACTTCACAAACAGTGACGGGCCCGATATCAGCCCTCATAGCATACAGCATCGCCGACAGGCGACAGCCGAAACCATTAACCGCGTGGTCCACTGTGAAACGGATTGTAAAAACCTTGGCGAAACCATTCATGTCCTCACCAGCCGCCAAAAAGTAACACTTAGTTTAGACGCCAGCGGGCCAGGAGGCGGTCCATTAGTTTTGGAAAGCAAATGCTAATGTTGCGGACTTGATAGTTTTGGGGTTATTCACAACGGCAGAATAGAGTAACACTGCTTTTTGTTCTAAGAAAAAAAGAAAAAAAAAGAAAAAAAAAGAAAATAAAAGAACATTGAAGGTTAGCGAAGCGCGCGTCCCTAACCGTTATAGTCGTTCACTAGGGGAGAGGCTTTGTTTGTTTTTCACCACCTTAGCTCTTTATAACCCTTGCTTTTTTTTGGCGCATTTTAAAAGCGCATATTTTTATTCGATATTTGAAGCTATACGCACAAATTCCAAGGGGAGATCCCATAGGAACCCTGCTTCTGGCGATCTCCTGCGGAGGGATCCCTTCCAACCCCTGCCCCCCTTACTCGCACTAGGGCGCTTTTAGACAGACGGCCTCAAACTCGTGCGGGGGGACTGGTTGAGAGCGATTTTAATGGGGATTTGTCCCGAATAGGAGAAACCTTTGTCAGCATTTTATCAGATCTGTTTTAAGTACAGGTCCACTGCCACGCCACCTGCGCCTTACAAGCTCGGTTTGGTGTCGTGACGCGCTTCGCTGAATAACCACGTCGGGATCTGGAGCTGCGCGTACGGCTCCCGCACTGCAAGCGCCCTACCTGGCCACCAACAGAGCAGCGGTCTCCCCGCGGTGCACATCATGCAAGGAGATCATTACCTTGGCGTCCACCGAGGCCATGTTCATACTCTACTCACTGCATGATCTGAGGCCCACGTCCTTGCTCTGAGAAAGCAGTCCGAGGCGGTTCTGCTATCTTACATTGTTAACTCGGTCTTCTGATAAGCCTAACCAGAACCTGTCATGCGCCTCGATCTTACATGCACGCATCCTCCTAGGAGCGCAGGGATAAAAGGTACAAGTCCGGATCGATGCCTGGCTTTGGACGAGCCATGTTTGACACGAACGCCGGATAGATAGCGTTGAAGATCGCGAGGTTGATTGGGTCGTCAGGGGACTGGGTGATCCTCCCCAACCGCACCAGGGTTACGCCCCATGTTGGATGGTGTGACTTGGTCGCACGGAGCTATTCAGGGCAACGTTGCAGAGACCTCACACGGGGGCGACGCTACAGCGTGGCTAACACGCGCGGGGTCCCGCCCCACCAAGCCATGACCTAATGGCGAGGGCGCCAAGCAGGCGCTGTGTGCTGTTCTCTTTTCTACTCCTCATCTAGAAAACAAACTCCTTGCGAGTTACGCCCTGTAAACGGCGAGTCGCTAAGCCCGTTGCACTTACTACTGCGTCCCGACTGCTTCATTGCTACGATAACCTCCGCAGCACCAGCAGCCTAATATGTAACGGAAGGTATGCGGTTCACTATTAACCAGCGCATCCGCTACGGTTACCATAAATGGGGGTTCGTTATTTACCGCTGCGCGTATAACGACGACGCCCTATGGGAAGCCTTCATCACCGCGCTCAAAACCAGCGCCACCGCCTACCTGCGGTATTGCGAGCAAGAAGATATACTGGGCCCGGACCTTCAGTGGACTATTATTGAGGACCGCGCCACCCTAAACGGCGCTTCCAAGGAAATTGTCCGCCAACGCTTCCTCGAATGGGTCGCCACGCATTCGGTGGAGCGCGACGGAAAGGGCATTGATAACCCTAATGTTATTCCACGACTCCCGCGCTTCCGCTATTGCGTTTACGTCGATGCCGATTGCCTTAACGCCATGCGCGCCATGTGGATTAGCGTTCGGCCGGAAGGCTACAGGCTTGAGGGCGAAGTGGTGCTCATTAATGCCGGTCCCGAAATTCCGCCTCCGTCGCTGGACTCTGACGAGGAAGACGAGGAAGACGAGGAAGAGGTTTACGAAGAGGTGGAGGGCTGCACTGCCAAGGATGTCGGCTGGATGTACACCAGACCAAACGCTCTGCTTGAAAATTACGAGGAGCTGGCGTGGAAAGGGAGCCACAGGGAGGCCTGGAGGATGCTATATCAACGGCCTCCACCCGGCGGGCCCTCCGAGGAGAGAGGCGAAAGCCTCTTGTCTGTCGACTTGTCGCGGCAAGTAGGCTGACCGAGTGATTTGAAGAAGGGAAACAGAAATCTCAGGGTTGGTTGCTGAGCATGTGGCTAATAACATCATTGTTAGAAATTACAATGCATATCGTCTAGCTGGTCATTCTTTTATATCCTTCAGATATTCCACCTCTACTATCTCCACCTAGGGCATTTTAACCAGCTTTATAATGATGCCGTCGGCCCTAGCCTTGCTGTTTTTATATTCGGGTGATTCATAGGCCGGGTTCGCCTTATTAACTGCGACACCCATCTGCCCACCGTTGGTGGCGCAGCCGAGCAGCGCCGCGCCGCGCTGCTCCTCGGTAGCGTCCACGCCGCCATCGATGGTGCTGGCGATGTCCTCGTAGAGCACGGATGACTTAACGAAAGAGGTGACGTGCTTGGCCAGCACCATGATGGTGGCGCCCTCGGGCAACGGGAGGGCCCACTCCTGGCAGCCGGTGGCCGAGCGGTCCATGGTCCAGAAAGCGTTGATGCCCGTGTTGCTCTCGCCAATGAAGCGGAGGTAGGTTGCGAGGAACTCAAGCTCCTAGACGTCAAGCTCCAGCGACTCGCCGCCGGACACGCCGTAGCAGATGCGCTCGGTGCCCTCGACGCAAGACTGGCGGGGCTGGATGAAGGGGCTCGGCATCGGAGAGGCAGAGACCATGGTGGCGGCGGCAGCCATCATGGCGGCCAGAGAGAGGATCTTGTTGGAGGACATTATGGCTGGCTGGTTGCTATCTGGGCCCGGGAGAAGCGAGCGTGGAACAGAGTTATGGATGACCAAAGAATGGCTACGCTGTGCGTCAGGATTTCCGCAAAAACACAGCCCCCAACCCTGCGGGTTTAATTTTGGGCTGGCAGTGGGTTTTTTTGCTGTTGCACAGAACAGAGAGATCGAGAGGGTATTTACAGCTTGCCACCCCAGATATATATCAGTCCAGGCGGGCCTACTTGCAATGTATTTGGCCGAGGGCGCCGTGGAGGCAGCCAGACCAGCCTACACTTCGCCGGGGGCTTCTACTACGGCATGGAGCATGACGAAACAAGATTACGAGCCGATGACCCGAAATGACCATTTCCACCAGGTTAGGATACAAGCACCAAGGCTGGCGAAGTCGCTGTGGGAACACCGAGGTCGCCGGCCGATGCGGGATGGGACGAGTTGCGCCTGCCCCACCGCGCTAAGGAACAAAAAAAAAACCAATACTCTTCCCGAAAAGAACAAACACACCAGTGCTAATTTCCTGCAGTTCCGAATCTTCCGTCGCTGTGCTCAAGCATGATGCCCTCGGTTCGCCTTAGTAACGGGACCACGATATTTGTCCGAGCCGCACAGCCCAAACCGGAAGCCGAGGCTGACCCGCCCGCTTAACCATAATTTTAAGAATGGAATCCGTGGGGGAGAATGGCATGCCAATTTTGTGGGGTGTGGTACTACCTAAATCCTGAGACCCGGCCCCCCCACAGCGCTAACCGCTCTCTGCGCGCTGCCCCTCGCACGCACGCCCTCTCAAAGTGCGCGGAACCACCCAGCGGTGAATTTAGCCGCGCCGCGCCGTCGACAATGCGCGCGTGTTTTTACGATCCGATCCAGGGACGTAGCAGCAGGGGCAGGGGATAGCGATAAACCCGCCATCGCAAGACGAACTCCTGGTCCGTTGCAGCAGTCCAACGGATAAATGATACTCCGTGTCGGCTAAAAAGAAAGAGACAAAAAAATGAAAAGTGCTTATTGGGGGCCAGAACATTGAACTAACCTGAGCACTCATTCCACCTGAAGGGGACCCCACCTGAATCCTGCCTCCCTAATTGGGCTGCGGCTTAAACACCCCTATGTACGGGACTTGTGATACGAGATGGGACGTGTGCAGTGGGGAGCCTTCACACGCGCTGACGCATGGGACTTGTGCTGTGGAGAGCCCCAATAGCTCGCAAAGGATCAGACTCCATTGTCCTCGAATCGGAGCCCAATTCTTCCTCAACTGTGGCCGACGCTAGCGAGGTAACGATGCTACTGGGTCCAAATCTCAAAGGACTATTTTTCGAGCCAACGCAGGCAGGTTCACAAGGCAGCAAATCAGAGGCGAAGTTCCGCAGAATGGCAGATGGCTGGGGTACAGGGAGTATCTTGAATTGCACGGATGGATTACCCAAGCCGAACCTCACATCGTCCCCTCTTTCTGCTCCACCCAGCTTCCTCCCCCCCNCCCCCCCCCCCCCCCCCCCCCCTTCCCCCCCCCCCCCCCCCCCCCCCCCCCCCCCCCCCCTCTTCCCTTCTACCGTTTGGGCTGGAGAACTAATTGCCCCCAAAGATGCAATCTGGGTAACCACCCTGGTCTCAATCTTTCTCGGGCCATTGCTTAGTTCCTTCCCCACTTACGCAGTAGCTGTAAATTTCTTTTAGGCGGCAGTTATTGCCCTGCTCGGCCAGCGTCGGGTTCAGGCGCATCAGCTCCTTGTACGTGATCCTATGGTTGCTGGCGACGATGTAGCATCTGTTGGCAATCTCGATAGTCCGGGGCGTCTCGAGCTTTCTGGACGCCCTGTCGACGACGTCCGGATCCGTCGCCGCCACGCCATTGTGCAGCTTCGTGCAGTGGTTGGGAGTGTTTGGGGCAGACGGCTTCAGGGGCGTCGAAGGTATTTTACTCGAAATGGAGAGTTTGACACTCTCATCCAATGAGTTCGCCGAGAACAGTCTTTGGATCGACGATTTAGAGGGAGGCGAATCCACCAAACTAGGCAGCAAGCTAATGGGGGAATTTCGGTCAATGCCAGCGATCCGCCAAGGGCTGAGGAAAATATCCCTTGGCAAGGTCTAGGGCACGCAAGACTTACGAATCAGGTCCGACGCAGACGACGTATCCCACCCAGCGGTCGATGTTGGAGCATTTCGAATCCAGAATCGGGTTCAGAGCGATGAATTGCTTAGTCGAGATCCCGTTGGACTTGGCAATATCCTCGCAGGATGCTCCCGGTCTGCAGAGACGCGCCCATGTCAGTATGTGTGGTTAAAAAATCGGAGGAATCCCTCTCCAGAGCGCGACTCACTGGATCTTGTGGGTATAGCAGGGCTTGTCAAGACACAGCTTGGTGCCTGGCTTGAGCATCACTGCGCAGTTGATATCGATCAAGGCATTATTCTGAACGACGCTATAAGTTGACGCATTCTGAGATAATGCAATCTCGTGGCAGTCGTCGCCTTCTCGCATCTCGTAATTGCGTTCACAGGCTATGGAAGCGTCAGGAGTGTGACTGGGTGTGGGGGCGGCAGCTCTGGTGTATGTGGTCGGGGTGACATAGTCATATCCGGTGGCCTTGCATGACGACGTGAGGCTCTTCAGCTCACTTTTCCGAGTAGCCATGGGGCGAGCTCAGCTGGATAGTCAGGGGACCAAGCATGCAGTCGTCGCAGGTGTCGGCTTCGGCCTTGCCCGCCCGCCATTCAGCATAGGCCTCGTCACACAGTCGGCCTGTCTTTCGGTGCCGGTGGCAGTTGACGTCGAAGGTGAAGGCAAATTTGTCAAGGAAGTATGTCGCTGTACGCAGCAAAGGATGGTCAACAAGGGCATGGCTTGTCCGTGGGAACGAAAGGAGGGTTGGAGCTTACGTGGAAACTCAAAGCCTTCGTGGCGAACGACATCCTTGGGGGTGGTGCAAGCCGCAACTATTTTTTTGCGCAAAGCTGAGAGCTCCTCGCGACACTATGGGAGGCAGAGTTTGTCAAGCTCGTCCCGCGAAAGCACCTGGATGATGGAAGTGAGCGTGCGGTCCGTCTTCCAGAACAGCAGAGAGTTGCAACGACTAAGCTCCGTGTTGAGGACGTCGACGCATTGGCTGCTGAGGCCGAAGATGTCATAGGGCTGGCTGGCCCCGTCAAACTGTTGGGCGTAGACGGACACGGCCCACCCAAGGGCTAAGGTGCCTAATAGGGGCTTGAAGATCACCATGGCCATGTCAAACTCGAGCGAGACTTTGCAGCAGAGACTGGCGTAGAGCAGTTGCAGGTCCCGTCTGTTCGAGAGAAAAGGAGAGAGAGAGAGAGAAAGGAACGACGGCGACCTAAAGAAGAGGGAAGATGGAGGCAAGGAAAGCAGAGCCATGATACAGATGCAAGCGGCTCTTGCTTCTAGCCCACTGCTCACCGCGACTCTTCCAGGCCACCTTGGTGGGTAGATTGGCACGACCTACATGTTCCCGCAGTGGATCCGGCAGCCACTAGCAATGAGGCTGCGGGGTAGTGAACCACAGCACAAATCTCCTGCATGCTGCAACTGATGAGAGGATCATTTCGCTTCAACCTTGGCACGGGCTGACGTGCTAGTGTACAGACTGCCACGGTGCACGCCCTAGGGTCTCAAGGAAAGGCTTTGTTGTTGCACGAAGAGGAAGCTATCTAGTGGAGGCGCCTCCGCTGGTGATGCTCCGACTTATACCCCTGACTCGGTGGGTGCCTCAGGCACCCGCCCGGCCGGACCGTGACAAGCTCCCTGTGCAGTTCCAGGAATGGGTTAGGGCCACCTTGATCCTCCTCCGCCTACGCCCAGAGTTACAGCAGGAGGTAACCCGCGGGGGCCTCCCACGGACCCGGGGCGACCTGTTAGCGCAGGTGATGAAGGCCGAACTGTCCCTGCAGCGGAATACAAAGACAAAAGGAGAGTCTGGTACCTCGCCAACGAGGAGGACGGTGACCTGCTACAGTTATGGGAAGCCGGGACACCTTTGGACGGCGTGCAAAGAGACTGCCAGGGACACCGAGAGTACCGCGGTACCCCAGGGTGATGCAGCAGCAGCCGCGAAGAAGAGGGCGGAGGTCCGGTGTTATGGCTGCGGACAACTGGGACACATTAAACCCTTTTGCCCGCAGGAAGGCAAGCTTTCGTCCGCTAACACGACACCGGTGGCGTCCATGCAGATTAACGCGGTCGTAGCCGGCGATAGGTTCCGCCTTAAGACAGAGACCCGCTGTTAGGACGAGAAATGAATCTTCGTGCAAAGGCGGTACGGTTGCTAGGGTTACAGGTAGCCACTAGGGTCCCTACTGGGAGCTGCAGGTGGAATTGTCCTTTTTTAAAGGAGGATTATATAGAAAATTCCTCCTTTTTTAACCTCCCCCTCCTCCTGTAAGGTCCTGGGGGTCGGCTAGCCCTCTCTTTAATGCGTAACGGCCCTTTACATGTCAGGTTGCCCGCCCTTCTATCCGATTTCCGCTGCCGTGCGCGTTCCGGTCGAGACCCCGCGTCCTAATAGCGACCTCCCTGCCTATTCCAGAGGCGGCGCTCCGGGGATCGTGGCCCGTGCGCCCTTCCGGTGGCCGTCCCTGCTCGGTCATGGCACGCACTTGACACCTTGTACGAGGTAGTCCCATTCCTTAAATTAATGGTATCTCTAACAAGGGTATAACGTTAAGACGTGTGATCCCCATACTAGGACGCGTGCGTGCCTCGGACGTACTCGAGACACTGGGGGTTCCCGTCTTCTGCAGGCTGCACCGGCGGTAATTGAAGCTCTGTGGCGTGGGGGCCGTTATGGGGCCCCGCTTCCTCCTTAGCCACGTGCGATCAACATCCATAATTCCAACACTAACCAAACGATTTAAAGAAGGGACTCTGACATTTAGGGTTTGGTTGCTGAGCATATAGCTAATATCATCTTAATTAGAAGCTAAAATACATGTCGTTTATCTGGTTATTCATTTGTATACTTTAAACACTCTATCTTTGCCCCCTCCACCTAAGGCATTTTAACCACCTTAATAACGATACCGTTAGCACTAACCTTGCTGTTCTTATATTCGGGGGATTCATAGGCTGGGTTCGCCTTGTTAATAGCGACACCTATTTGCCCGCCATTAGTAGCGCAACCAAGCAGAGCGGCGCCGCGCTGCTCCTCGGTTACGTCTACGCTGCCATCGACATTGCTAGCGATATCCTCGCAAAGCACGAATGATTTACCAAAAGGGGTGACATGCTTGGCTAACACTATAACAGCAGCGCCCTCGAGCAGTAGGAGGACCCACTCCTGGCAGCCGGAAGCCAAGCGGTCTAAAGTCCAAAAAGCGTTAATATCCCGTACCTTTCCTGACCTTGCCTTTTCTTCCGCTAATCACCCGGCCTACCCTGCACCGCTCTCTTACGCAGCCTACCAGCACCGCGGGCAGCCAAGCGCTTTTACCTACCCTGCACCTTTCCCGG
>PYSQ01000483.1:0-23367 GCA_003049435.1 Nakataea oryzae | reverse complement strand
CCGATCTCCTGCCCGAGATCTTTTCCTTGTCATGTCTTGTCGAATATGTTTCCATAGAGAACATACGATACTCTCCTCGGCCATGTTCTGGTCTGATTTAGGTCTTTTGGTGGCGGTTTGGTCAACCACCCGAACCAATAAAATGCAGTGGCCTGCGGGCGGTTTTTAGAGGTCCTTGTCACACTCTTGCACATAATGACGGTATTCGGCAACCGATATCTTGGTCATGCAGCGTCATGGTGGCTTTTTTGTAGGCCCTCGGTATAATGACACGCTATCTACCTACTCGACACTAAGGAAAAACGATGGGCAAAGACTAAATGTGAGGGTTGTGATGCTTTTCTGATGCTGTGATGCTACCATGGCTCGTACCAAACAAAAAAAAACACCCGAGCTGGCCTCCCTTTTTACATGTTCAGGCACACATACACGGATACACAAACACAAGTACAGATGTACAAAAGAAAAAAGAGCATCAAACCGCTTCAGCGCTACCCCTCGCCATCCTCAACTCAACCATGCTCCTCGGGGTATCGCACAGCCTGATATAACCAAAGACTTTTGTTTGGTAAGACCAGGCATATAAAAAAGAAAAAAAAGAAATTTGGTGGGCGACGGCCGCGCACGGAATCGCTCAGGGAGAATAAGATTACAAAACAACAAAAGAAAGAGAATCGATGAAGCAATGACAAGTTGTAACCAAATACAAACAGGGTATGTCGCAATACGTATCATCTCGGCTTTTCAAGTCAACCAAGCCGTGCGCGAGCGGCTCTTTATTAGGTAGGCAGTCAGAAACTCCGCTAGGGGGGAGTACCGCATATCCTCCGCACACTCACTTCGCCTCGTACCGTCCACTGATGACCTTGCTTACGAGAGGAACGGGCTCCCACCGCCTGTCGTCGGGGCGAGGGCTGATGGGGTTGTCGTCCGAGAACGGGTCGCTCTCCACCTCCTCCTCGACGGCCTTCCCCTTGCCCTTGTCTTCGCGCAGCCGTGAGATCGAGACGCGGGCGCCTCCGCCTTGCTGCGGCGTGTACTCCCAACGCGCCTCGATGTGGCCGGGCTGGATCTCTTCCCCCTCAGCGCCGACGATACGGCACACAATCTTGGACCAGTCGCCCTCACTGCCGCTGGCCGGGGCGGGGAGGGTCACGTCGCCAAGCCGCCAGTAAACCAGATGCTTGTCCTTCAGGTGGGTGCCAGCAGGCTTCGTTTGGGCGGCAGAGGCCTTGCCCTCGTAGGTGGCGACAAAGACAAGGTTGTGAAGAGTCAGAGGGAGCGGGGCAACGTCGGTCTCATCGGCGTGCGAGGCGGGAAGCACGGCCGGGTTCAGGCGATATTGAAGAAGCAGGCCTAGCTTGTGGTCCGCGGTCGGCTTCCATACTGGCTTGAGGATCAGGGGGCAGAGCGAGGCGAGGCTAGTGCCGTCCTCCGAATCGCTGTGCAGCCGGTAGGTGAAGGCAGTCGAAGTCTTGGCCAGATGGGACGTGTCGAACGTGAACTCGTCGGCGTGGCCCGTGTTGGACACGAAGATGCGGTTTGGCCCGATGACCTCGAGGAGGGGGAAGTTGTTTATACGAACGGTTTCGATTTCTGGTCATGCACAAAAGCATCATGTTAGCGGTTTTTTCACCTTCTGCATCAGGTAAATGAGTCATACCCTTGGAGGCAAAGTCGGAATTGTTGTTATAAGACACGGCGATCTCCCCATGAATCTTGACGGACTTGATCTCGCCGTTCTCAAAAGTAGCCGATACCGACTCAATGACGGACGAGTTCAGACCCTGCCCCGTCATGTCCGGGTGCTTGGTGTGGGCCGTGCTTCCCAGGGAAGTGGCGGAGCGAACCGACTGCGTGTCCGAGGCGGCGATACTGGTCTCGGTCATTAGAGTGGCCGAAGTCGAGGGCTTGTTGGGGATGTGAGCCGGGAGGCATGGCGAGGGCGGCACGGTGCTCTCCTGGGAGGCCTGGACAGGGTCGAGCGTCGTCTGGGAGTGGGTCGGCATAGGCATAGGCATGTATATGGTGCTGCGCACGTCTCTGCGCCCGCGGACTGTGCCCGCCTTCCTGGATGGCATCGCCGCCGAGAGCGTGTTGGTGACGCTGGAAATGGCAGCCTTTTGAGCGTCGGCGTCCTCCTCCGCCACCGGCTCCTTCTGGATGCTCAGCTTGAAGAACTGGTCTGGCTCCTCTCCACTTGCCGCGGCTTCCTTTTGGGCCAGGGAGATGGGATCGTTCATGGCAGCCGGGACGGTGTATCCTTCCGAGTCCTTGCCTTCCTCGGCCCCGCCCTCGTTGCCTGCCGCCTGGCCGGGAGACGGTCCTGGGGCAGCGCCAAAGATGTCGTCGACTTCGCCATTGCTCAGGGGTGCGGGCGTCTTCTCGGTCGAAGCCGTGCCGTTCTCCGTCGGTTTCTTGGAGGTGTCGGCGGCTGCTCCAGGCGTCAGGCCGTTGGCGTGGGCCTCCGGCAGCGGCGGCACGGTCGGGGAGTTGGGCGATTCGACAAGCGACGACAAACGGTGGCTTTCGGACAGGTTGTGCATGGAAGCGCGCGGGGACAGGGCTCGGCCGTGGCTGCTGCTGAGACCGCGGCTATAGCTACCGGTGCCCTTCGGCGACGACAGCTGGCCAAAGCCGCCGTGTATGCTCTGGCGACGGCGCCCAAGCATGGTGCCGATGCGGCTGCGCAGTTTAGACTCTGAGAACACTCGGAGTCAGCATACCGGAAATCCAAAGCCCTGCTGCGAGACTATGAGGGCCGCGCGCCGGCCATTACGGCGAAACGAGCAAGTCAAGACAAACCTGTTTGTACCGTCTCGACCCTATCAGCCGAGTGCTCGCTTGGGGTGCCCTCTTCGGGAGCGATACCGGCGCTGCTGTGAGGCCTCAGCACCGAGCCAGCAGCGGAGCTCGACTGCCTGGTGGGGGGTGCAGTCCGCTTCTCGATCTTGGGCTTTCCGGCCGTGACGCGCTGGGCGAAGCTGTTGATCTCGGCGGCAGTGCTGATCTCAAGGGTCAGGTTGAGGACCTCCTCGGCCGAGGCCTGGGTGCGGCTGGCTTGGTCGACCTCGTGGGTCTGCAGCTGGGTCATGACGTCGCGCAGGTGGTTGGTCCGCTGCTCGTCGAGCGCCTGGAGTGACTCGAAGATGAAGGGGGCCTGGGACTCCCACTGCTGGGCCGCATTCTCGAGCCTCGAGTTGGCGGCGTCGAGCTTCTGGGCGCTGATCTTGGCGGCCTTCTTGTTCTGCTTGTCGGCGGCGTGCTGGGCGTCATCGAGCTCTTTGGCCATGCCCTGCAGATTTGCGATGAAGGTCTGCATGCCCACAACCTCTTTACGAGTGTGGAAGCTGCGCAGCGGCTGCTCGACGTCCTTTGAGATGCGCATGGCGTACATTTGGTGAGAAGACGCTATCGCCTCGACCGACTGGATGACCTTGTCCCACGGCGACTGGAAAACTCTGTTGCGAGGGCGTGACCGTTAGCATTCTGGGTCGCGACTCGGCTGCGAAAAAAAAAGCTTGCTTGACCGTACCCAAGCTCTGATGCCCCGTTTGGCACCTTGAAGGCCATGAGCTTCCGGAGGCCGGCGACATATTGCTCCTCGACTTTTTGACGTTCCTGCAACAGCGCACAATCGGTTTAGCCCCCGATCCCGTGTCCGCGGCAGAAGGATGGAGTGGTGGTGGCGGTGGTGGCGGCGGCTGGTATTACCTGGAGCCAGTCGGCGACTTCGTTGTTGATCCTGTTGATGCGCTTCACTCGGTCGGCCAGTGCCTGGGCTGCCTGCGACGGTTGCAAATGTGCCTGGCGGAGGCGTAAATAAGGACGGGTGAGCAAGACGCGGGCGGCCACGGGGCTGGGGAGGGCAGCAGAGGCAAGCTTACCAGCATGGCTGGGTACTCGGATCGGGAGAGGTCCTCCATGGCAACGGCGGGCGCGGCGCGCAAACACGCAGGCGGGAGACACAGACGATGGGGGGCTGGCGGCCTATGGCATAGCACGAGGGAGGTGCCGGTCCGACGGGGCGACGGGCGAGGTTGTCAATTGCCGCATCGACTGGGCGCGGGCGAAGGGTCGATGGTGATATTGGCGCCGTGACACAGAGACGCGTGTTTGCAGCCAGCCGGGGTTGGGAAGGGATCGATGTGGTCGCCAGTGCTGGCAGGGGACAAAAAAAACAGCTACTGCAGCTGGAGAAATCGGCAGCGCAGCGCGCAACAGGCAGGCAGGGCCGCCCGTCCCAAGCCAGGGCTCGCCGATTACCTCACCTCACCTCACTCACGCTCACTCCGCCAACCAACCCCAGTCGGCAGGGCAAGGACCGAGGCGGCTCCACACGGACCACTTCAACTCAATCGCAGCGCCTTTGCCCGCCCAAGTCCGAGCTGGGCCCAGCAGGAGCCAGCCAGGCGCTGACTGCACGGATTCGATTCCACCCTGGTTCCCCGCTCGGGTCACCTGCACCAAAAACATTGGGGATTTGGGGCCGTCCAGGGCCAGCCTCGGAGGGACAAGCCGCTGGTGATCCCTCTGTTCATTTGATGTCATGGTTCTGGGTCGACTGTGCGGAGCCACGCGCCGTCCGTGGTCTCGATGCGGGCAGCGATCGACAGCTGACCAAGGTGCAGTGTTGGTGCAGCGTCGCGAGGCGTTCCCAAGATATCCAATTGGTAGCTGTTGCTGTTTTATGTCTTTTCTTTTTCTCGTCCTTCTTTCCTTCTTTTTATCTATTTATTGTTTGACGTGCGGTGGCCTCCGTCCGGCCGTCGTCATGGTTTTGCTTTTTCTGGCTTTCCCGGAAACTTGGGCCCAAATCTCCGCTGGGCTGGGTCTGGCCGAGGTCTCGTTGCCAGTCGTGGGTGGGCGGTTGCCCGTTCAGGCACAGGCACCCCAAAGGCGGCCCGCCTGCCGCCGCTCCGCGAATCAGCCAGCGGTGCGTTGGCCAGGCCGACCCACCCTGCGCTAGCCTGCTGTAGGTCTGGGCTGGTGCTGCTTCGTGCGGCACTGCCACGGGCGATATCCCGCCGAGGATCCAGGCACAGGGAGCCGCCAACACTGCCCAAGACAGCAATCGTGCCCCGCGCTCGGGTCGACTGCGACCATGGCGGCCACCCCAGACTGGCGAGGCTCCGTGACGGCGACGGCCAGATATGACAACATCCAAAAAATGCATGTTGAGCATTGAAATCCTAGCTGCGCCCGTCTCGTACTCAAACCATGACTTGCTGACAGCCAGTTGATTTGTCTGTTAGACAGCACCTGCTGGATGGCCTGGCCAGCAGTTCCCAGCTGCCAGACGCATTTACCGTTGAGAGCGAGGCTTATGCCGGTGCCTCGTCTTTGGTATGCGCACGTGTTGGTTTTTTCCGACACCGTGATGCTTGATGCTCCTGACCCAGGCGTAGCCTTCGTGCTCACACAAAGATGCGCAGGCGGAATATGGAAGTGCTTGCGAACGGCCACCAGGGCTCCAGCTCGACAAGATCGATGATGGACCGCAGGCCAAGACCGGTCCCAT
Organism: Nakataea oryzae; assembly: GCA_003049435.1. Classification (NCBI taxonomy): domain Eukaryota; kingdom Fungi; phylum Ascomycota; class Sordariomycetes; order Magnaporthales; family Magnaporthaceae; genus Nakataea; species Nakataea oryzae. The sequence goes on along the minus strand of PYSQ01000483.1, from coordinate 17,846 downwards.
GGAGCAGGGAGGCCATGCCGAGAGCAGCAACGAGGCGGCACCAGGGACCCGGATCGGCCAGTACCATGACTGCCACTACATCTCCAGCGGGGTCACCGCAGAAGTCTACCGCTGCGAAGCAGTAGCACTCAAAGTCATCGTCGAGACGCACAACATCGCCCCTCACGACCCGGTGCGCGAGGTCAAGATCCTCCAAGGTCTTCGCAAGCCTTGCATCCCTCTCCTCGAGACCTTTCGAGACCAGGAGCAGCGCCTCGTGCTCGTCTTCCCTTACATGCCCTTGAGTCTCGACACCCTGCTGGAGCGCGGCGGGCTCACGGCCGCCCAGGTGCGCTCGCACTTCCGCGACTTGTTCGCGGCGCTGCGGGACATCCACGCCGAGGGCATCGTCCACCGCGACATCAAGCCTTCTGCCGTCCTGCTCGAGTCGCCCGACGGGCCCGCCTATCTCTCCGACTTTGGCTCCTCCTGGCACCCGCGCCTGTCGCCCGAGGCCGCTGCAGTCCCCGAGCCCGCCGACGCCAAGATCCTCGACATCGGCACGGGGCCCTACCGCGCGCCCGAGGTCCTCTTCGGGGACTCGGCCTACGGCCCCGCCGTCGACATGTGGGGCGCCGGCGCCCTGCTTGCCGAGTGCTGCCGCCGCCCGCCCCGCCCGCTCTTCGAGTCCCGGCCGGCGCACGAGGACGGCAGCCAGCTCGGCTTGATCCTGAGCATCTTCAAGACTATCGGCAGTCCCACGAGGGAGTCGTGGCCCGAGGCCACGCGGTTCCGCACTCCGCCTTTTGACATGTACCGCGCTTTCGAGGGCAGGCCTTGGGACGAAGTCCTGCAAGGCGTGGAGCCCGGCTTTGCCCAGCTGATCAAGGCCCTTGTCAAGTACAACAGTAGCCGAGCGACGGCCGCGCAGGTGAGTAGCCCGCAACCACAAAAACGACTGGCTTGCATGCTGGGCGCTGACCGCAAACCCGATAGGCTCTTACCTTTGACTGTCTGAAGGAGGATCTGCCTGATACCTCCAAATCTGGGTGACAGCCATGGTGACACTGGACCGTCCCGTTTTGATGATTGGCATACTATCGGAAAAGCTTTGATGTACAGTATTGCTATAGACTTTTCCAGAAACATAGGCCCTAGGATCCCTTGCTTCCTCCCCCACGTGTATCAAAAGCTTGTCTGGGCCCCACCATTTCAGATTGGCGATCTGCAGTTTACATGCCATATCACATGTGGCGGGTGCGGGCTGGATTTCCTCCCGGGCCTTGGCCTGTCCGGCCCTTTTTGTTTTAGCCTCCGCCTCTCCTCTCAGGCATTGATCGCACCCGATGCCGACGAGCGGTCCGGATTGCGTGCAGCGACCCACCGTTGCCATGTGGCGGCGGGGCCTTGCCAAATTACAGTGAGGGGCGCATTGAGGGCCTTGCTCGCTGGCGACGGTGAGGTATATCCAGGACAAGCTGTTGAGTCTCGGTGTGGACGCCGCGGTTCAGCATCCAGCGTCTCTCTTGCACTGGCTGCCCGGCCCTTACTCCTTTGCTTAACAACTGTGAACCGTCCTCCAAATCAGCCCAGCACCATCCACTGTAAAGATGGCCTCCTCTCTCCCAGTCGACGGCGCACTCCTGACCTTCTCGCGCAGCGGCAGCGGCCCGGTCCTGGTCCTGGTCCCCGGTGCCAACGGCGACGCAGTGATCTTCGACAAGGTCGCGCCCATCCTGGCCGCCCGCTTCACCGTCTGCACCTACGACCGCAGGGGCTTCAGCCGCAGCACGTACGCCGACGCCGACGCCGGCCAGCCGCCGCCGGCGGACCTGACCATGCCGACGCGCCTGCACGCCGACGCCGACGACCTCGCCGCCCTGATCCGCCACGTCTCGCCCGCCGGCCCCGCCCTCGTCATGGGCACCAGCAGCGGCGCCATCGTGTCGCTCGCCGCCCTCTCGCGCCACCCGGACACCATGGCCTGCCTGGTCGCCCACGAGCCGCCGCTGACGCGCGCGCTTGGCGACGGGGGGCTGCCCGTGCACGCCGTCCTGGCCAACGCGGCCGCCGTCTACGCGGCGCAGGGCCAGGCCGCCGCCACGACGGCGTTCCTGGGCCCCGTCGACGAGGCCAGCGCCGAGTCGGCCGCGGCGCACGCCCTGCTCGAGGACCCGGCGCGGGCCGCCAACGCGGACCTCTTCTTCCGCCGCGAGATTGCCGGCTACACGGCCGCGGACCTGCCGCAGGAGGCGCTGCGGGCGGCCGCGGCGGCGGGGAGGCTCGTGCTGGCCAACGGCGAGGCCAGCGGGCCGCCCGCGACGAGCATGACCGAGGGCCTGGCCGCGGGCATCGGCGCCGCCGCTGTGGAGAAGATGCCGGCCGGGCACCTTGGTTACGTGGCGCAGCCCGAGAAGTGGGCGGCGAGGCTGGTCGAGATATTTGCCAGCCGCGGGAAGATGTAGGCCTGCGCGTGTGTGGCTGTGGCCCGGTGGGACCCTGCTTGCTGTATGCTTTTTTAGAAATCCGCCAAACGCAACAGAGCTTTCTGTGCTCACTAGGTCTGGACCTACGTGGCATCCCACAGCCAAGGCACAATAGACAAAGCCCTTGGGGGCGAACAGAGGGTAGTACATGCAAAGCAATCATGTTGCCGATCCCGTCAATAAAAATGCTGGAGAAGAGCTGGCTGGTGTGACATGTCGGCGCGGGGGGTAGACCCTGGCCCGAGTCTAGACTGGCGGCCGCCTATCGTCCTCGCAGATGTAAGTGCATACCATCACGGGACCTCGCTTCTGCATGCACAGTTGCAGCACTAGGCTGTCTCAAGCAAAGCCGGGCGTAATCAGGGGCTGAGGGCGGCCTCCGTGCTCATCTTCTGGGCTGCCTATCCAGTCTCCACAATACGGCGTTGGAATCCGGAGGGTGTTGGAGAGCTTCTTTCTATTTGATATTGTTCGTCCCCGAGTCACTGGGGCAGGCACTCTGGGGTTGCATCGCGTCCGAGAGGCGCCCAGATGCAACCAACCACCCCAAAACTGCAAGCAGCTATTGGTCGCATGGCTCTTTGGACGGGCCGCTGCCTCTCTATCTATGTATGCTGCGCGTCCTTGCTTGTGCCCAGACTTTGCAAAGTCCTGGACTTTTTCTACATGCGGCGGGCCGAGGGCGCCCAAGAGGGCTCGGTCAAATGGTTCCTCTGGCGATCGACGCCAATGAGCCCCTTCAACAAGATCCTTCCATCAACGTCAAGTTCATGTTCTACTACTGGCCTTCTTTCTGCAAATAACTTGTCGTCTCGCAGATAACACAACTTGCCCGTGTCGTCTCGGTGCGCCACCCGTGGCAGGGCTGTGCCGTCAAACTGCCAAACCAGGGCCTGCGAGTCTGAATCTTTGCCCGGGCACTTACCCCCTTCGGAACACTAGAAAGTCTTGGTATTATCCTGTGATAGGCTCGCCTGGCTTGGATTGCATGCCCCCTGCGCCGAATACGTGTCCGCGGCAGCTGGAAGCGAGCTGGGACCTGGAGCGGTCTTATGGCGAGAATATTACCCCGCGGTCCCCCAAGCTGAATGAGCAGGTGTGCGAGGACGCCTGTTGGTGCTCATCGTGCTTCTCTCGAGCCAACATCCTGTGACGCAAAAAAAGAAACGAAAAACAAAAAAAAAGCCACAATGGATCCTCTCAGCATCGCAACGGCCGTCGTCACGTTTGCCGAGGTGGCAGGCGCCGTCGGCAAAGGCATCAAGTTGCTGCGCTCCATCGCCCAGTCGGACCTCGAGCTCTTCGACCTGCTCAACGAGCTCGACATACTGCACGCCTTCGTGGAGCAGGGCGTCGAGACCCTGTCGAGCCTCTCGCGGCCGGGCGCGGCGGGGACGGTCTCGGTGGCGCTGAAGCAGCTCGAGAGCCTGCACTCGCAGCTCCGCCAGGCCGCGGGGCAGCTCGACGGCCTGGCCGGCGACCTGCTGGCGGTCAGCAGGCCCAACAGGAAGGGGCAGCTCAAGGTGCCGGTCGTGCAGTGGCAGAGGCACAAGAGGGGCGCCGCCGCTCTGGGCGCGCAGTGCCGTCGCATACGCGACGACATGTGCGCGCTGCTCAACGTTTTGGCGCCACCGCTGCATGCGTACGTCTGTTCGCTCAACCCCTTTGCCAGGCTTTGTTTGCCCTACTCGTTTTCTCTGTGTTCTGCCTGGTCGGATCACGTCCCTCTTCTCATCCCTTCAGGTGCTCTCGTGTCTTTCCCGCAGCAGAAAGGAGGCTTCCGAAAGCTAACGAGAGAGGGCGCAGTGTAAATCACGCACAAGTAATGGTCACGATAGAGGCATTGAGCGCCTCCACCACCAAGTCCGTTCACCAAGCCGCATACCACGCAGCCCAACAAGTAGCCAGGAGGATGGAAAATCTCCAAGTGAAGCGCCGTTAGCGAGACAAGAGGCAACAGGGGCGTGATCTCACAGTGGGCAATCCAAATTTGGTTTCACTGTAAGTGGGAGCATTCTTTCAATGACCCATTCACTGCATCCTCCTTGTCTACTGTAGGCAAGCAAACTTACCAAACGCTCAAAGGAGTGCAACACTTCCACAAGCTTGTGATGCGCTATGCCGGTGCCAGTGCCACATCATATCGCACATCAACACACCCTCTTGGCTCCGCCACGCCATTGGCGGCTGTCTGCTTCGGTATAACAGCATACCCGTATTTGACAAACGGCCATGCAACACAGTCCGGTGTCGTGCGCGTTCGAGGAGGGCAATGATGCTCAGACTGGACCTCCCGTCCTGGTTCCTTGGCTACGCTGTCCATCTTGCTGCTTCCTGGGATCCCCTCGGCGCTGGGGCTTCAATGTTCATCAATGTCTCAAGGCCGATAAATACCGAGCCTGTCATTTTTGCTTTGAAGGATGGTGAGTTCGCATGGGCAAAACATGCCTTCGCAGAGAAAAGAGTTCTCTTGAGCGACGTGGATGCGAGCAACGGCAGCTCGGTGCTGTCTGTGAGTTTAATATAACAGAAGGTCTCTTTCCCGTTGTTACATCAATTACTAATAAATATGTGCCTTACAGATCCTCTTGCGCCACTTCTCTGGGCTCTTGAGCGTCTTCCATCCCTTCATGACAAACTTGGCATGTTGTGTAGCTGATCCAACGGGAATGTAAGTTATAACAGTGGATAGCAGTGGCATTTTTTAATTTTCAATCAAACTATTGGGCAGTCTCGCTCACAATTTTTCACTTGGGCCGAGTGAAGTTCCGTGGCGGATGAAGCTCAACGATACCTGTGGCTGATTCCACGCATCCCTTCGGACTTAAAAACCACACTCGAGCTCATTGTCCAAAAAGGAGCAGACTCCCTAACGGCCCCACCATCATCCGTACCAATACGCGACTCGCTCCTTGGAATATCCGACATGTCCCTAGAACATGCTCTGGTGTTGGAGCCTGGCAATATCAATGCTTTGGACAATTACGGATACTCGCCACTACACTGGGCAGTATTGCGAGAAGACAGAGCTGCCTGTCGACTTCTGCTCCAGCATGGGGCAAATCCCAGCTTGCCAAATCAGCCAGACGAACACACCCCATTGATGCTAGCCTGTCTGTTATGCGATATCGCTATTGCAGATTTGCTACTTCGTCATGGCGCTGATGTCAACGGCTCCGATACATCAGGCAGCACAGCTATCGTCTATAGCTTTTCTAGCGTGGACTTGGTTCGCCTGCTGCTGAAAAACGGCGCATCAGTGGATCCGCCTTCGCTGCGCTTCTCTATTTTTCATTACTTTATGTGGAATACGCACCCAAACGATGAACAACCAAGAATTCTCGTGGAAATAACCCGACTTCTGCTAAACGCCGGTGCCAAGCTGGACGAGGACCGTGAATATGGATATACGCCTCTGATACTCGCAGCCTGGAAAAACAGACCAGATGTGTTGAAAGCCTTGTGGAAATGTGGAGCGGCTATCAACACTAAGGGCTCTCGCGGAGATACGGTTCTAAACATCACAGCACGCCGGGGATCTTCCCGTCAGATACAGTTTCTTAGGGACTGCCATGATCTACAGCTGGACCCCGACTCACTGGAGACTACTGCAGCCAATGCGATGGAGGCCATGTCTTGCAGAATGTCACGCTCGGAAGAGCTTTCGAGACGCAACTATCTTGGCCCTCGCTTGACTCATGAGGGTGCCTTTCTGTTCGGCGCGCTGGTGGTAGAGTTAAGAGAAAGGAATTGGTGCCAAGGGAGGTTTTTGGGATCTAGGCTGAGGCTGCAAAAGGACGGCTCGCACAAAGCCCTCAAGAGGTGGCTCGGAAGGCAATTCCTGCGCATGCAACAACGCCCTGGTTGGGGAAAGGAGCTGTGGGACAAAAAGGTCGATCAGAACTACAGGAAAGATCGATCCTGTTGGGAGGATGATGAAATTATCAAGGGAGAGTCGTGGAACGCGACTTCGGGCAGCGAGGCATCTGTTTTTGGCAGTTTGTTTGGGGAGGATGACCAAGCAGCCGGGCAAGACCTGGGAGGCTGCGGTTCGGATGGGGAGGACGAAGACGAGTTTTTTGATGCCACGGACGTGCCACTGGAGCTTTAGGGGCAGGAGTTTTTGATGGAGGAGAACGAGCACTTTGCTTTTGAGCCAGCTCGAATCGAGAACGGCCACCAGTCACAGTATTGCTAGGGGCCCGCGAGGAAGTGGCCAGAATCTAACAGCAGGGAACAAAACTCCGCACGGCTTGAGGTGCGCCTCTGCGGCGCCACCTGTGAAGCCAGTGACATATCTTGCTGTGACGTCGGGGCTAAGATTCTTGCAGCTTCTTCTTTGTTGGAGATTTCCGAACCATGAGCCAGCAATGCCCGACGATGGCGTCGAACTCGCACACATCCTCGAAGCCGAGGACCAAGTACGCTTTCCGCCCGACACTGGTGGCTATTATGAAGTTGTCGGCGCCCGTCTTGTCGGCCTCGGCCAGACCCCAGCGCACCATGGTCGACGCCACCCCTTTTCTCTGGTGCTTCGGGTGAACCGCGATGACGTCGGCGGCTGTTTGGCGGCAAGCGCAGTCAGTCCACGTCAGCACCAGAAATTCAGCAGCGGGCCGGCAAGCCCCTCCAAGGCCAGCAGGCGCGAACCCCGAGCGCTCCGGAAAAGGGGAGGGGTGGGAGGGCTCTCCCCGGGAATCCAGAGCGGGCGGTAAATATGACGCGACTCACTCCACATGGCCCTGGCCGGCTCGCCCAGCTCTCGCTCGACCACGGACTTCATCTGGGCCGCGTGCTCGTCCAAGACCGAGGCGTCGACGCAGGCGGGCCACGCGGCGCGCTGCGCGGCCGTCTCGGCCGCCGCCTGCTCGGCCGTCTTGGCGGCGGCGGGGTCCACCTCGGTCAGGGGCTGGCGCCAGTACGAGACGCCGGCGACCTCCTCGGTGCCGGCCTCGTCGTCGCGGCAGACGACGACGACGCGGTGCGTGCCGGGGGTGTCGAAGCCGGCGCGGGCGCGGCCAAGGTACCACGGGCCCAGCAGCGTCCGCTTCTCCTCCTCGGTCGCCCTGTGCCATATGGCCGCTGTCAGAGGGCTGTCGCCAAAGGCGGCGCCGAGCGCGGCCTGGGAGGACTCGAGGTCGTCGAGCGTCTCCCGGCGGAGGACGTATTGCGGCGCCATGGTGCTGGATGGCGGGCGACAGAGGGTCGGCGGGCGAAGGTCTGGTGCACGAGTTTGGCAAAGGATACGGCTGGCTTTGGAGCCCAGTCTAATTGACTGCGAGTTAAAACAATTAATCAACCAGCTCCTCGAGAGTAGCTCTGCTGGGCGAGACTGTCCCCCAAATTATAACATGGTCTCGGCACCAAGCGGATCTCGTCAAGTGTAAATCATCCGGCGTGGGTCCGAGGGTACCAAGTCCGAGCTCCGAGGGCCGTCAGCGGGTCGACGTTGTGCCGCATCCTGCCTGAAATATTGATTTACTAAAAAAGGGAAGCTGGATTACGGCCCGGCACGCCACCTGGCCGCTGTGAGCATGCAACCCCCATCCATACTCGGGGCGGGACTTGGCCCCGTACGGCCGCAGGACTGCGTTGGACTGCTGTGCCGAGTTCGCAGTAGAGAAGAAAGGCTCGAGGCGGCCCCTCGTTGGCACGCGGCCTGCGAATTGCGCACCAGGGCCATCATGAAGGGGGAGGGGGAGGCCACCCGCCGACCCACCCACGATTATTTCGCCATGGCCTTCCACCCCTTGAAATGCTCCTCCAGCGTCTCCCCGACCGGCCTGTACTCCATCCCGAGCTCCTTGACGCTGCGGCTGTTGTCCACGGCGAACCGGACGCCCAGGTTCCTGTCGAGCCACAGCTGCGTCAGCCCAAACAGCGGGCCCAGCACGCGCACCAGCACGTCGGGCACGCGGTGCGTCGGGATGGCGACCAGGCTGCCGCTCAGCCGGCGGAAAGCCCGGGCCACGTCGAGGAAGGCCACCATGTCGGGGAGCGCGACAATGTACCTGCGCCCCGCGGCCGCCGGGGTCGCCGCTGCGTTTGCATGCGCGGCCGCGACGTCGCGCACGTCGACGGTGGAGAAGTAGAGGTTGGGCACGCCAAAGAAGAGCTCGCCGCGCAGCAGCTCGTCCATGAGGAAGAGGCTGCCCGACTCGGAGCCCCGCGACAGCGGCGGGCCCAGCACCAGGCCCGGGCAGACGACGACGAGGTCCCAGCGCGACTGCGCCCTGGCCACGCGCCAGGCCTCCCGCTCGGCCAGCACCTTGGAGTAGTGGTACGGGTTGTGCGTCACGGTGCTGGTCTCGTTGAAGTGCTCCTCGGTGAGGACGCCGCCCATGCGGTCCGTGACGTCGGCGTAGTCGCCAAAAATCGCCCCGACTGGTCCCAAACCATCAGCGACTGGCGCCGGCCAAGGGAGAGAGGGATGGAGGATGGAGGGAAGGGGCGGAAAGGGGCTAGCAGTCATGCTTGCTCACCCGTAGACGTCAGCACGACCCTCTTGACTGACCCGGTCTCGTTGACACTGGCGAGCACATTCTTGGTGCCCTCGAGCGCGGGCTCGACGCACTCCTTCTGGCCGTCCTTGATCTTCTCGGCCATCATGAAGGGGGACGCGACGTGGTGGACGACGGCGCAGCCGCGCATGGCCTCGGCGAAGCTGCCCGGCCGCAGCAGGTCGGCCTCGAAGAGCTGCAGCCGGCCGGCCGGTTGCTTGCCCTGCAGCGCCTGGAGGCCGGACACCTTCTTGGCGTTGTCGAGGCTGCGCACCGTCGCGCGCACGGCGAGCCCCTTGTCCAGCAGCAGGCTGACGAGGTGCAGCCCGATGAAGCCGCTCCCGCCGGTGACGAGGTGCGTTTCCGCCGCGCTTCCCTCCTCCATCTTGTGGCTGGCGGACTGTGGCTGCTGGCTGTTGGCTGGTTGCTGCAGCTGGGGTGGCCGCGCAGGATTCAATCAGCCGTCTGCACTCGCTGCACGCCTGGTGTTTTCGCTGTGGTGCAGTCTGTTGCTCGCAGCAGGCGGGTGCCAGGTGCAGGTGGCGCTGGCCACGCCCGTTTTAAACGTTATTTCGAAGCGAGATTAGTGGCAACGCCCCTGTCCCCCGCGATCCGTGTCCGTGTCCCTTGGCCCACATCGATTTGGTCTGTACATGGGCAGCCTTCCAACCGGCACGTCAATCATGTGTCGTTTATGCGTTGGGCTTGTGTTGACTTCACCATGGCCCTACCATGGTTATCGATGCTGGCCAGAGAGGCTCACTGGAGCCCAAGTAAGTCGACCACATTTGTCTGGCCTGGTATCAGCCACCAAAGTCAGGTGTGCCGTGGCTGAAATCCCCAGGGTGTAATTACTGGGTAAGTTGCTTAATTGCCAACAGTCATTTTTGTGGTCCGAGGCCTAATTATCCATGTAGCTCTGCGAAAGCATCCTCTCTTACAACCTTCTCCAGAAAGTCTTTTCTCAGATATCTTTCACCCGCTCCTCACCCGTCTCCCAAAGGTCCTGCCTCCGACGTCCTTCACCCACGGGTATTTATTGCCGCTCCTCCCCAGAAAAATTCCACCCTCGACTTTTTCCTCTCCATCCTTCAAACACAGATACAAGTTTATCAACCATCGCTGCGCACACCAGCCGCAAAGAAAACCTGCCCACCTACCAGTCCAGATTTCAACCTATCCATCGATACAAGAAACCTCGGAAGGCCAGTCAAAGCCTCCAGCACTACCACCCAAAGACCACCCGTCGTCAATCTCACACGACCACAGCCTTCGCTATCAACCAGCCACTATGGACAGCAAACAGACCCCGTGCTTCATCTGCAACCGCATGCGGACCAAAAACCCAAAGAAGCACGGCAACCTTCGGACCGAGGGGCCCGTCGAGAACTGCGTCTTGTGCGCCCGCCAGTTCTGCGCCGCGCACAGCAGCAAGGACAAGGGCGTCTGCGAGATCAACCACCAGACCTACTACGACAAGCACCGGAACCTCCACGGTACCATCTTCTGCTCCTTGTGGCAGCTGGAGGGCATCCGTCGCCTCGGGGACGTCAAGCCATTTGATTGGGCATAACCGTCACATTCCCAGTCCTGTTTGAACGATGGAACTCCATAGCATCGCTATAGACGCTTGTTGAATTGGCCAGCCAATAAGTTGTTCCTCATGTTCACGCGAGCCCGAGAGCGCCATGCTGATGTTCGATTTTCTTTTTCTTTTTTCTACTTGTCCTTTTTTGCTTTTCTTTGTTTCTTTCCCTCTTTTTAATGGACATTGAGGGACGGGGTACATTGTTTCGTTCTTTGTGAACCTTCGAGCTTTTGTTCTTGTTCCCATCTGCTCGGGTTCTAGGGAGCTTGGTTCTTTGTCATTGCTGAGCATTGTGCCGCTTGTGGCTGTCTGGCTGCTATGATCCGCAATGAATGGGTTTTATCATTGAGGCCTACAGTGCAAAGCTGGCCACCAGCTGGCCAGCTTTTCTACTTAACAGGATATCAATGGAATCTGTTTTTTCTCCCATATGAACATTCATGAGATCCGCTTGGCAGCCTTTTCGTCCCTAAAATTACACAATTTGAAACTCTCTCTCTCCAGATCGGAAAGCTTGAAAATAACTGTGTTGACTCAACACTCTCCCTAGGAGAGTCTGATAAAAGAGAAACATAACAAATACCAAGCCCAAGGCTCTACGCTGCGGCTACGTCCACATCGCCGTAACTCCGCAGTCGAGCCCAACACACCAGAAGGACTATACAGAATACCCATTCTTGTTTCATCACCGGCAGGACTTGCTCTCGGCTCCAGTACACAGCCCACAATCTTGTAAGGAGAAATGGATGTACCACCACTCGAACAGAATTCTTCATATGGGGCTGCACGACGCTATCATCTCGGATGCTATGCGGCGCCAAGGCTCGACAAGGAGTTAATTGTCGGAAGTAAATCAGGAGTGGGCCCAAAGACTTCAGTGACTGTATCGTAATAATCAATCTCAACTTGACTGGAGAACATCTATGGGACGCATGTTGCACAGCTTCTCGAGCATCCCCTGGATGGGCTTGACAGGCCTAGGCTTACCCGGAAAAGGGCTGCCGTATTCTCCCACCTTTAGGGCGTGTTTGGTTCAAAATGGTAGTTTGGAAAATGGTGTTCTGCCCGCCGGGTTTAGCGTCTCTCCCAATTCGGGTCAGAGCCGAGTTGAAACCTCTGCGCCCAGCACCGGCTCAGACCGCAAGATAAATAGAAGCTCTGCTCCCGCGACGTTCTGTTTGTATAACCTCGACTTTGCAACCTCATTTCTATTCTGTGCTAGCCCTGTAGACTTCCGCGGCTTTGTCTTCATGTTAGCCACTTTCCTACCTGTTTTCGAATACCTTGTCCTTCCAGGCCTAGCCGAACGGTAAACACGTGTTCCTTTACCATGATAATAGTTGCAGGACATGTGGTAGTAATTCAGTTTTGCTTGAGCAAGCGGAAAAGAATGGGAGCCGGAAAGGTCTGGTCTGGGGCATATGGAATGGGGGCGTTTTTATATATCAAATTCGTACACTCCCTGATTAATCACCGACTCCACCTTGTGGCTGTGGGGCTACGAGGTCACCGCACTTAACCCCAATTCGGCTGCCACGCATATTTGGCGAGGTTGACACGCCGGCGGTGCGCGCAGGACTTTTACTTTTGCCCCTATCTAGAAAACAGACCCCTTTTGAGCCACGCACTTGCGCACGGCAAGGCGCCGAGCCTTTCACAGCGTATAGTTATTCCTGGAAGATATTACACGGTCGTACGGAGCTATGGAGACCAACCAACTGTGTGGGGACCCCACATGGGACCTCCACACGACAGAGCCTCAATTCGGAGGAGGCGGACGCGGAGGACGGGACTCCGCTGACCGGCGAGTCCGCCTTGATACACCTCAGTATCAGGACCGGAGATCATATAATTCCTAACCGTACGACCACCTCATGTAGCGACAAAGCAAGTACTGGGAATGTCCGCGTACAGAGAGACCTCATGGTTCCCACGTATGTATATATATCTGCCCGGGCTCTTCGTGCGAGCCCAGAATCCGCAATGGAACAACACATCCGAATCTCGCAATATTACAGCATGTTGCGACTTCCACCACAAAAGACCTAGCGGAGGCCCCAGGCAGCGGCCTACGAACAGTTATATCGTAATTGCGCAAAAACAGCTTCGATTTTACGTCGAAAGCCCAAGGTTTTGTAGCCGTTGGTTGATCGGACAGTGATCAATCAGGGGGTGCACGGATTTACCTAGCCACATAGCAGCTAGAGAAGATCTTGACTTTGCGTCAGACGGTCTCAAGGGGAGACAGGGGAAGAAGCGCCTCCGTGGGCCAGGCTGCGGGCTCCGCCTGGGGACGGACGCGCAAGCTCCCAGGCCACGCGCAGAGCATCATAATACCCCAGATCCCAGAGACGGTGAGATGGGGCGGGTGACGGAGCTTCCGACGCAGATCCGCAGTAGAAGAAAATACTTCACTGGAGGTCGAGTCAGCCCGCCGCCGTTAGCAGGGTCTGGCTAGAACGGCCGATGGCGTGCTCCTAATTTTAACCGCTTTCCCCCAAAGCTACGATCTTTGAACTTGAATCGTTGCAGGCATACCGTCCCTGAGCTAACGATAGTCAAAGCTGCCTATTGTAAATGTTTTTCTTTGCTGGCCTTGAATTTGGGTTTTAATCAAGGGCGTTGTCGCCAAAAGGAGGACACCAACAACAGCAGAAGCGGGGAAGGGGGCTCGCATCTACCAGGTCTATCCCAGTCGTGATGGGCTTACTAACCACCCAGCTTAATGCTGCGACGACGAAAAGGAGTTCAAAATCACCAGGCCCGACGCGCGCGGTACAGGGCTGGCACAGGAGGTGGCACTGCTAGGGGCTGTATTAAACGCGATTTGGTGTACTGGTCAAGAGGTGTCGATGGCGGGTCCTGAGCTATAATTAATCACTAGTCGATCGCCAGAGGTTCCCAGGGCTGCCGTGAACCCAATGGCCCGGCTCTGGCAGCTCAGCCTTGTCGAGTCGCGGAGCCGCTACAGCTAGTCAAGATCTGCAAGGTACCCTCAAGACATGGCGATGGCAGCGATGCGGGCGAGGGTTATAACTTCGCTGGGGATTCCCCTCGATAACAGGATTAAGTCTGCCACCTCACCTGGCACCTCACCGTTACCAGTCAGGTACAAGGAACAGAAAGCTGGTCCTGTCACTCGCTCAGCCTTTCCCCTCACTACCACTTGCAAAAGGAGAGGAGGACCCTCACAAGTCCACCATGCTGTTCGACTTCTACTTTGCGGCCCTGCTGGCCCTCTGCGGCACCGTCAGGGGAATTTCCATGCCCCTGGACCGCTCCGCCATCCGCGCCCGCGCGACGAACCCTTTGGCCGGCCGCCGCATAACAGAATACAGCGTGCCCCCGGCGGCGGAGACGCACGAGTTTGCGCGGGTGCCTGGCACGGACTTCGTGGTGCTCTCGCAGATGTCAAACAGCAACCTCGTCAAGATACAGCTCGACCCCGAGACCGAGAAGCCGCTGGCTAGCAAGTCGTTCCCCACGGGCAAGGACGACAAGTCTGGGCTGCACGGCATCTGGCCGTCGCAGAAGCAGCCGGGCATGGTGTGGATGTCGCTGCAGTGGGAGAACAAGCTGCTGCTCGTGGACCCCGGGCGGAAGAGCCTGGACGAAAAGCCGACCGTAATCAGGACCATCGACATCCCCGAGCCGGGCAACGGCCCGCACTGCGTTTTCGAGATCGGGGACCGCGTCTGGGCCGGGCTCAAGGTGGCGTCCAAGCAGACGGGCGGCTACTACGTCTACTCGGCCAACCTGGACGGCAAGAACGCCAAGCTGCACCCGGCCCTCAACAGCCCCGTCTTCATCAAGCAGGACCCGTCGACGGGGCTGGTGTACGTCACCCAGGACGCGGCATCCTCCATCATGCGCATCGACGTCAAGACGGGCCAGACGGCGCAGCTGCCCGTCCCGCCGTCTGTCGGCAGCAACGCCGTCGGCATGACGGCCGTCGAGTCGGGCGCGCTCAAGGGCCTGTGGTTCACCCTGGCCGGCAACGCGACCGGCGGCACCGGAACCTTTGGCCGCGTCACCCCCGGCACCGGCGAGCTGCGGTTCCTCAGCCTGGCCGACGCCAAGGCCGGGCGCAAGGCGGCGCTGCTGCACGTGGCCGACGCGACCACCAGCGAGGCCGGGCCGGGGCTGTGGCTGCTGTCGACGTCGCTGCTCAGCAAGAACTCGGGCGACACGCTGATCCGCGTGGGGCTCGACGGCGCGGGTGAGAAGGTCACGGCCGAGGAGTACATGGCGCTGCCGACGCAGAACTCCAAATCGCACCGCGTAGTCGTGCTCGGCAAGACCATCATGGTCTCGGAGCTGTCCACGTCCAAGCTCGCGCAGCTGGCATAGCTGCTGAAGGTGGCCGGGGCTGGTGGAAGTAAAGGTGCTGTATATTTATACCGTTCGTATCTACTATATAGAAATAAAACATGTGTTTAAAAGCAGTGCGGCTACGCTAATACAACAAGCTCCGACTTACATGGTTAATGGTTGCAGTTGTAAATGATTGGCTGGCTAGCGAGATTCATAGGAGGCATAAAGGTACTTTGTACCTGCGGTGGCTTTTGTTCTAAATGCCGAGGCCGCCCAAAATGGCGGGCGGCCCAGCCAAATTCGGCGGCCAGAATACCATTTTCCCGACTTTCGATGTAATAAACCGACAGCTTTTTCTGGGTTTTTATTTTTATATAAATAAACCAAAAAAACGTTAGTGCAACCAAAGACGCCTTTACACTCTGTCGTAACTGAGCTATCCAACACGATATCGATGTGCTCAACCGAGTCCTCGGGGCGCTGTTGCATAAGCAAGCAAGAACAAGCTCTTCCAGTCACCAACGGTTCCGAAGAAGTCGCGGAGCCAAGACACCGAGGTCCAGAAATTCCATGGCATTGGGGCACAAGTTAGGGAGGGGATGCAGGAAGCGGCCCAGGAGTCTATGAAACAGGGAGTCGCGGCTCTGAGGAATGAAACGGATTCGTCTCCATGGGAGCGAAGAGCTCGATGGGTTACGCAGAATTGAGCACGCCGAGGCGGGGTAGAGTTGCAGCATGATAACTACTGGTCCGCAAGAGCACAGCAGAAGCTACTTTCTTGAATACTCGCAGACAAAGGACAGGCGTACAGACGGCTGCGACGATGACCGGGAAAACAATCGGAGGCGACCTGGAGGAGCGCGGATACCGGCGGGCCGTTGCCACTGGGTGTCCAAGCGCGCCAGCGGCATTGTGAAATGGCATACACTGCAATTCCAAGCATAATCGGAGCTCGATCTACGGCAGCTTTATCGATGGCCGGTGGCAGCAGACGCAGAGGAAGGATCGGACTAGGGAAGCGGTCTAAGAAGGGTGGCTCGCCGCCGGGCAAGCAGGCTCAAGCAAGCGAGACTGCGTAGCAAGTGCCGCGTTGGGTGATGGCCAGCACGCCTAACAAAAGCCATGGTTTCTACGCGCGTGTTTGCGAGACGCGCGGGGCAGCGGAGAGTCTAGCATGTACGTGTGAGTTGTCCAGGACCTTGGCGAGCGCGAGAATCGCCCCCCCTCACGGACCACACAACCCCATCGTAGCGGGGCCAAGACGCTGCAGGGCAAGAGGGGCGGGGGTCGGAGCATGGTAGAGACGTATCGAGATGGGTACACCGAAGCTTGTGCACTGCGAGATGCAGCTCCAGGGCGGCCACGAGGGGCCGACATGGCCAGAGAGGTGCGCGGCTCGGCGGGCAGCTCTGGCGGCGTTCCGGCGCGTTCGCAAGGCGCCAAAGCAGAGGCAGCCAGCCAGCCGCCCCCCTGGGCCAGGCTCGGGTTGTCGGATGACGCAAATTTCGCGTGCAACATCAAGGTGGTAAACATATCCCGTCGAACCTGCTGGAAACGTGTCGTCGCCAAGGGGAGCAAGCGATGCGCGCCAAGAACCTTGGGGGTCACGGGTGGTCCGCCAGCTTGGGGATGCTGTGGGCTGCTGGCAGCTAGGATCGAGGACGATGGTGATGGGAGCTGAAGCCGGAGTGGCGGGCAGCCCAGGCAAGCAGGCAAGCAGGCAGACAGGGCGGCGTCTCGCCTGATGGCAGGTGGAGAGCCCCCGCGTCGACCCGCCGTGGGCTCGTTCCACCGGACCCGGCCCAGACTGGACGCCAGTGGCCACGTTCGTGGTTTTGTCTGGCGGTGGCGACGGCAAAAGCGGCTCGAAGCGGAAGCGAGCTGGCCTGGATGGGTGAGTGGGGGAGGGGAGGGCAGGGGCGCTTCAACTGGTGGACGGAGAGGGACAGGAGCCGAGTGCACACGGGATATTGGGAGGCAGCCCAGGCGGGACGCTGGCGCTTGTGGTCGGCGAGCGAGGGAGGGATGGATTACGCGGCCTGCATGACGAGCCGCCCGTCTGGGAGATTCAGGTTGGGTCTCATCCTTCCCAGCACCTCGCACGGGTGGGCGTCTGCGTCTGCGCAGTGCTGGCTGCGCGCGCCCACGCCAAACACCCCAAGTTGAGCACAGTGGTGTGAATCGTGTCAGGCGGGAGGGCGCTCAGAGGGAGGGGCCCAGGTCCCTGATTAAAAGCCGCAATCCAGGGGCTTCGCTTTCCTAAAAAGGCAAAACAGCTACCCCACCTTGCGTTGGCGGGGAAAGCTCACCCCTCGCCCTCGCCCTCGCTCCTGCCCCCAGGCTCCAATGCCGCCGCGGGCCTAGCGGGTGCGTCCGCCTGTTTGATCTGCCCCGTCTCGCTCGTGGCGGTGACGGTATGGGACTGCCTGCGAGCCTGGCCCGCCCGGGCCTTTGCGGTACCAGGCTTCCTCGTCTTCCGCCGAGAGGACAGCTGGCTCGGGTGCTGTCGGAACAGCACAAGGCAAGCTCCTGGTCCAGGGGTTTGGCCAGCACTCGGCTTGCATTGTGCCCGAGGTGGGAAGGTGGGAAGCTATCGACACCAATGGATAGCTCCGAGCATGGTTTGGCGCTAGCAACTCTACGGCCGTCGAGTCTGGGCACGATTGGCCAGATCCCCAAGACCTTGGCTTCGCTCTCATCCGCTCCACGCCCGTCACCTGCGCGCTTCCATGGCCTTCACTGCAGGTCTGCAGATCAATGTCCATGGTACCTTCCTCCGCGGGCCCGCAGCCACACCGACGTGCGTAGACGGTACCTGCTGCACGTGCGGCTTGGCACGCATCATGGCACAGCAACAAGCCCCCTATACATCCGGCCGTGGCTCCATCTCCAAACGGGACCAGCATGCGCGGCGCCCAGGTGCCAGGCCTGCAGTCTGGAACTCGTCCAACCTCTCACAGGAAAGCGCCTGTCATCCGT
>PYSQ01000482.1:0-23511 GCA_003049435.1 Nakataea oryzae | reverse complement strand
GGGTGGGCGTGTGTGTATAGAGGAAGGAACCAGGCAGAGGGCAATCGATCGCCGGGAACCTCGCTCGTGCCGATCCCGTCCCGCGACTCCACAACAACCACATCTGGATGGTGTAAAGGGGTGACGGGCAGGGAGGAGGAGGAGGAGAAGGAGGAGCCTAGCCGGGGGCCCAGGACAAATCACTCACGGTCAATGTACTGCGTCTTGTACTTGTTCAGCTCGCCGACCTTGAGCTCGCCGTTGGAGGCCTTGGCGGCACAGTCGCGCCCGGGAAGGTCGTAGATGACGAGGCCTAGAATGTGGTCGCAGGGGACGTCGGCAACGGCCGGCTCGATCCTGGAAATGGCGCTGATCGTGTCACTGTTTCACCCAAGGGGCACCCGCCCGCCCTGGTCAGCGAACCGCAAGGGCTCGAGTTTTGTCTGTTGGTCCGTCTCCCCCTTTGCACCGAGCATCCGCACACCGCAAAGCGCCTGCAGGCTATTGCCCTGTCCGCTCGACACCTCTACCGATCCCCCCATCTCAAGCCAACTTACATCCACAGGAAGCTGCCGACGTCGGCAACCTTTGCAGCCGCCTCGGCGAGGCTGGAGTCCGTCATGGACTGGGCGGCCGCCTCAACCTCGGAGCGGTAAAAGCTGTTGGCGTGCAGCGTGTACTTCTTGAACACATTGGTCGAGGCATCGAGCGTGACGGCCGAGGAGCAGCCGGACGCGGCCTGCCTGGGCATGCTCTGCAGGGTCCTCGAGGGCGCAGGGGTGGCGATAGCGGCGCCCACAAGGGCAAGCAAGGCCGAGTGTGAGAACTTCATCGTTGCTGTTTTCTTCTTGGCCCGTCCGTGCCGTGTCTGTTTGACAGTCTAGCAGCTCTTGGAAAAGTCTTGGGAGAGTCCCAGATACAGTGCCAAAGAAACAAACAAGGCTAGGGATCGGCGAGACAAGACGGGTCCCCGGACAGAACCAAGACGGCCAAGCACATTCTTTATAGCTCGGCCTGGTCCAAGGCGGCCTGGCAGAATCTATATACCCATGTTGTATATCTCGGGCTTGGGCCTCCGGCTTGGGGGGAGCACGGGAGCAGTCCAAGACTGCGATCCAGAACGGAGCCGTCAGGGGTCCGCCGTGTCATTGGCGAGTTGCCAGGCTGGCTTGACGCTACAAAGACGCGGAGGGCAGGGCAATACCATACCAAAGTGAACCTGTCTTGCAATAAGGAACCGAGGCCCGCGTGCGGCAGCGTTTGGTGTCTCTCGGCAAGCATCTTCCGAAGGAGGTCGTCCATTTGCGCCTGGCCCGGCTGTCGACGGCAAGGGAGCACGAAGTGGCACATCCATGCGGGGGAGGAGCATCGCAGTGACTGGCTGCGTGCAGGAGTGGGGTGGAGGCCAATGTTTTTGCCATATAGACTTCATATCTGCCCACTCAATGGGCCGGCGGGACGGAGAGCCTTTTTCTAGCCATGCTGCACCATGGTAGGGATCCGCGGGTGCGACCAGAGGGAGGTGCGGACCATGCAGCTTCCTCGCGTGGTGTGGTCTCTTGTACATCGCCGCCAGGCATCGCGAGGCGGCGCCACTGGTCTGGCCGAGAGGCCTCCCCTTGCAACTATGGGATGGGGAGGATGCATGATCAAAGACAGCGACTCGGAGGCCCTGAAAAGACTGAATCGGAGAAAAGGGTGTCGCTGCCGCTGCCGCCTGCGCATGCACAAAGTGCAAACAAGCTTCGCAAGCTCCGAGAGGCCTGCTCCGCTCCGGGGAATATTCTACAGCATCCATAGTTGACAAGCCAAGCTGGGCATGATCTGCGCAGGCATCCGACGTGGTGGCCTATGAGGAACACGCTGTAGTGTGTTTGTGTGCCGGCACACCATCGCCACCACCCGGACCGCCGCTCGGCAAGGGTCACGGGCTTCGACGAAGACATGGTTCCGGGACCCTGCTCGTCACAACTGGCTGCTCTGGTTGGCATTCGTGCAGAGCGCCAGCCATGTTCGTACGGATGCGACCCCTTGACACAATTTCGGGCAGGTGTGGCGATCCCCATCACCAGCGGCAACGGTTGATATTGATGCTGCGCGGGGTTTCTGCCCCTATATATCGACCATATCCTCTCCCTGTGGCTTCAGAGGCAGGCGGCTGTGCTGGGGCGGGGGAAGTTTTGATTCTGGGGCATTGACCAAGTGCTTTGCGAAGAAAGAAAAATCTGCGCACATTAATTATCGACCGGGACGAGCGGTTCCTGAGATGGAATCGGACGTGATGGAACCTACCGTCGCAGCGGCCATGTATTTGGACGGAGCTCTCCAGGCAAGCCACTGGCCGGCCCGGCTAAAAAGCGCCTCTGATCAATATCGCTACCCATCACCTTCGGTGCCGGGACGGAACAGGCATCTTTCTCTCGACAAAGGCAACAGCCATCGAGCTGGCGCCTATAGAGTAGCAGCCTCGGGTCAGATGATGCCTCTTGTATATCTAGTGTCTGACGGGGGCCGCCACCCATTGGCCGTACCTGCAAAAAAGGCCGGGTATGAGAAACATTACGACCCGCGAAGCTAAATAGCCGAGGGATCGAGGCTTTCGCGATCATGCTGCTAGCCACTGCGGTAGGCTGCCGCGCAGATGTCACCGCCCCTCGTTGACTACTGCGGTCGTTTGGGCGTGCCCGGCCTTCCACTGGCTGGCTGACAGCTGCGCCGCGGGTTTCCGGAGACCTAGACTTTGGCCGTCCTTCAAGTCGCAAATTAGCTGGCAATCCCTGGGCGCGTCAGCTAGTCTATAAGGCGAGCGAATGGTTGATGCTTGCTCCACGCCGAGTCCATTTGTACTTGTTTCAATGCATCGTGATGGACAAAGGAGGCAGGTTGGAGTGAGCCCCCTATGAAGAGGACCCCTCCTCCCTAGCAAAGCTCTCAGCAAGATATGCATAATCAAAGTCGGATCTTCCGGTACGGTTGGCATGTGCTCCAGCAAGTCTTGGTCATCGACACATCCCATGTGTAATTCGGTCAGGGAAAATGCGATGCGGCCTTTCTCAGATGCCTTTTGCTTGAATATGTCTGGAAATGTATTCATTTTTTTTCGCCCCTCGCCTCTTCCGACGAGACATCCGGCCGCAGCTTGTGGCCACGGCATATAGTAGGTATTTGGCCAGTTGTCTTTTTTGTCTAGCCTCTGGGAGATCCACTCGACGCAATCGAAACAAACAAAAAGATGCCGGCGATCCGGGGGAAGCATTCAAGCTTCCTGGATGTACCTGGCTGAGGGGGACAAAACGCATTTCGGCGCGAGACGCGTCTTTGCCATGCCCCCTTACATGAAGGGAGGGAGCGAGAAGGGGTATCCCTGGTTCTTCATGCGGAAGACGCTCAGCAGGAAGCTGTACATTACGATGAGGACGCCGCTCCAGGCGATCACGGCAACCTGCTGGATCTTCATGTCGGCTATCCGAGGCACCTTGACGGCCAGCGAGATGGCAGCAAAAGAGAGGACACCATCTGCAGGAGGGATCAAGTCAGCATGTATAAATTGCTGCAGCGGAGCAGAGGCCGCGCGGCGCTTCAAGGATGTAGGGGAACCACGCACACATGGCAGCGACGATCTGCGTCTCCAGGCCGTACTGGTTCTGGAAGCCGCCGGCAAAGTAGCTGATGCCGCCGCGTCCATCACCAGAGACATATGGCACGTGGCGGATGTGGTTGAACATGTGGCCGCTGGTGAAGACGAGGATGGCGATCATGGTCAGGCCAGCCCAGACGTTGCGGCTCGTGAGGATGGGCACGACGTAGGGCCAGGCGAGGAAGGCGGCGGTCGAGCTGCCGAGGACCATGATGGTGCTGGAGATCCAGCGCATCCAGTTGATCGGGCGCTTGACCGCGGGGTGGGGCCGGTCCGGAAGGTGGCGGCTCAACCAGCCGTGGACCTGCTCGGCGATTTGGGGGCTGTTGGGGGGCACGTCAGTCAAGGGAACGGCAGGCGGCAGGCGGACGCGTCCGGGGTGGCGGGGCGACGTACCCAGTGTTGAAGTCATATCGGACGGGCTCGCCGCTCGGGGCAGCGTGCGGGCCGGTGGTGGGCGGGAAGAACAGCAGGACAGGGGCGGTTTGGAGCCCCAGCTGTGTGCAAGGTCAGCAGAGCAACTCGACGGGACAGGACCGGCAGAGGCGGCCAGGACAGGACCCAGGACGCACGCTCATAAAAGTGTCCCTGCCGTCGGAAAAGTCCAGGGTGGCGTAGATGAGGCGCGAGTCGCCCTTCTTGTCGCCCTTGAGCCAGCTCCGGGCCAGCAGATCCCACTCGGGCTGGAACTCGCGGCACAGCTGGCAGCCATAGCGGGCGTCCATGGCCGTCAGGAGGATCGCCGCGCTGTAGTCCCGCTTGGACGTGGTGAGGCGGCTGTACAGGTGGTCGTCGAGCTTGACGGGGTTCTGCGCCTGCGACCTGGTGCGGAAGTCCTGGAAGCGGTCCACGGCGGCCTTCTTGGCGGCGAGGGCGCCGCTGGCCGACAGCAGCGAGGCCACGAGGACGGAAAGGAAGCGCATCGTGAGCGGCGGTGCAGGGAGCAGCTCGAGACGGAGACGGAGACGGGGGCGGAGAAAGGCGTGCCGATTGCCAACGACTCCAATGTCGATGGTCGGCTGAGATTGTATGCGTTCGTCAACGACCGACCGAGCAGGGCGTGGTCGCGGGTCCGTCGTCTCAGCTGCAGGCCGTCAATTGGTTTCACCTTTCACCTGCCACGCTGCCAGCATCCAGGTGTCCTCAATCCATTGACTGCGTGCGTGGCTGAAGCTCCTGGGCCTCCAACCATGCGCGTCACTGTGGCTGCAGGCTGCAGGGGCTGTGTGGCGCCCTGCGCTAGTCTGCTTGCAGCAGTCTGTTTACCTGTTAAGGCTGAAATACCCGGTGCCGCACGCCCCTTGCAATCGACGCCCGTCACTGGCGCCCCGCTGACCCCAGCCTGGATAGGATAGCAGCGGTCCAGTATTTCCTACGCCCCAGGCCGAGCCCCATCTGAGCTTCGCATGGTTTGAGGCTCTCATCTCCCCGACATCTTGTCTTTCTTTCTGTACCCTTTTCTTCCTTCTTTCTCGAGTAGCAAACTACTCGGGTTCCCGGACACGTCGTTTACGCGTCCTTTGAGAGTTGGGCCAAAATGCCCGCCAAACGAGTAGCCATGGACCGTGACGAGGTAAGCCCGCCCCCAGAGCCGAAGCGTGCAACGAGAGGATGTAGACGCGTGAAAACCCTTCGGGCGGCCACCTAACTACCTACATTTGCTAACACGGCAGACATTTTGGGGGGGAAAAGAGGACAGACGCGTTGCATGCCGCCGAGATGAAGCACCAGCGCGACTCGATCCAATCGAGCATAATAGTCAAAGAGGAGGAGGTCCGGCGGTCAAGAGTGCGGTCAACAGTACTGCGCAGCGATGTCGCGACCCTCCGCACACAGGCATCCCAGCAGACCGAGCGCTTCGAGAAGCTGTCGCAGCAGCACAGCGATACCCGCAGCAAACTCGCGACAGCATCGAAAAAGTGCACCGAGCAGGACAAGAAGCTCAAGGCTCAAACCAGAGAAATCGCGGCTCTGAAGGCGGAGCTTCAGTCCTTGAATGACGTCTCCCAGGATTCGACAAAACTTCTGTCGGAGAAGCTCGCATTGACACGCGAGCTTGCAAACCTGAAGCCGGAGCTGGAGCATCTAAGGTCTCAACTGGATCACCACAACGAGTTGCTGGCCGAAAAGCTTGCGCTGGAGCGCCAAATCAACACCCTCGAGGTCGAGCTCGCAAACGAGAAGCGGGCCGCCCAACGCGCCATTCAGAAGCAGGAGAGCAAGGGTAACGAGGTCGAGGACGAGCTCCGGCAGCAAATACAGGACCTAGAGAAGAAGCTGACGGCCGAGAAGCGCTCCGCACAACGTGCCAAGGACGAGGCTGACACGGAGAGCATTCTCCAAGAGGCTATGCGGCGGCAGGAGAAGGAGTTCGAGGAGCGGCTAACCACGGAGCGGGCGGAGAGTGCCAAGGGCCGGAGGGAGGTCGAGCGGCAGTTGAGCGAGGCCCAGGCCGAGACCGAATTCCTCACGGAGCGCCTGGGCGAGCTGAAGGCCAGGCTGAAGGAGACGCGACAAGAGCTCAAGGACTGCCGCGCCGAGCTGCAGGAGGCCAAGAAGACGGCGACATCGCGCGCAGTCGAGGAGGCCGTTGCGGCCAAAACCAAGCCCAAGGCCAAGGCGCAGGCATCCCGGAAACGTCGTGCCAAGGACGCGGAAGAGGAGCCCGATATTCTTCAGACGCCCGTACATGACGAGCCCCGCGCCAAGCGCCCGCTTAAGAAGCGCGGCCTGGAGGCGCTTGTGGGCGAGAAGTCGACATTCTCCATCACACCCTTTCTCACCAAAACCATCAACTTCGCCGACGGCCCTGTCGAGCTCACCGCTGGTGGCGAGTCTCCGAGCGGTGCACCGGCAGAGATGGAGGTGGACGAAGAGGAAGATGTAGATGCCACAGACGAGGCACCCGAACCCATCGACTCTAGAACCGTTGTCAGCCCCTCCCCGGCACCCCAGCCGGCTCCTGAAAAGCAGGCCAAAAAAGCGACCACGGCCACCAAAGAGGCCAAGCCGCGAGGCAGACCCAAGACGAAGGTAGCGCTCCGCGAGTCCCCCTCGGCCAAGAAGAACGTGTCCCTGACAAGCAACCGCAAGACCTCCCGGAGCGAGAACACTCTCGAGAAGGTGATGGAAGAGGATGAGGAGACAGAGGAGGTGGCACAGGAAAACAGGACAGTCTCCACCTCCTCAACATCAGCTGCGAAGACGGCTCCAGCCGAGACGGATCCGGATGCCGCCGGCGTGTCCTCGCGGGTCATCGGCACCAGCTCCGCACCGACAGAAGCGGAGCCTAAGAAGAAGAAGCGGAAACTGCTGGGTGGTGCCCCCACAACCATTTTTGAGGACGACGAGGAGGCTGGTGCCCAGCCGGTCCAGGCGAAGCGGCCGGCGGGTAAGACGCAGCTTGCCGCCAAGAAGGGCCAGCTGGGCAAGGTCAAGATGGGCGCTGGAGCGTTTGCCGGGAAGGCGTTCTCGCCACTGAAGCGGGACCGGCGTGGCGTAAACGCGAGCTTCTTGGCATGATGTCCAGTCGGACATGCATGCGGATGAGCTTTGAATTCCTCTTCACTTGTAGCGACAAAGCAACTCGCAATTATGATCAGGCATTTCAGGGGCGTTTTTCTTTCCTTCTTGGGCTTGGATGGATACACAGGGTTGGGTTAACCCTCTGCGGCGTCTTTGGGTTAAGGGAGGCGCATATGATAATTATGTATCATCAAACGGACATCAGGCATGAGCATGTGAGGGAGGGTCGGCTTGGTTTTTCAAACAGAGCGCTTTCTGCTGCTTGGGCTTCCGGGAATTATCAGTGACTAACGCGCTTGATTTCCGCGTCCTTGTATTTCTGATGGATTCGCTTGACACCGGTTTATGACGCACAGGCCACTCAAGCCTTTTACCTCGGGACAAAGAAATTTGAACCCGTCTCAGGCTCATCTTGAAAATCTGCCGACTTGTCATTAGCGCCCCAGAACTCTAGAATGGATGAGCAGGATGACGCCTAAGGTTTCGATTGCCCGCTGTTTTTTGTATTAGCGCCTCGCTGTTCGCCCCGAGCATTTTGCTTCGCACCACAAACAGCCCTACCGCAACATGTTCAAGCCCTGCGGCAGCACCCTGTCGGCCATGCCCCTGATAGGCGGGGTCTCCCGAAACGCTCTGTCGTTCCGTCGACATGTTCCAGCTGCGGTGGCAGTGGCGGCCAAAGCCTCGCTCATGGCCCCCGCCAGGACTTCGTTACCCGCTGGAAACCGGGGCCAAGTCCGCCTGTCATCATCCAGCTCCCAATGGAAGGAAAGGCAGGGTAGAGACTACTATTCCCGGGAGGCAAAGGTCAAGGGCCTGAGGAGCCGGGCGGCCTTCAAGCTGGTTCAGGTGCGACCATCCACACGGTCTTTCTGTTGACGATGAACGCAGAACGTGAAGTGGGATATGTGCCGCTGCTTAAATGGATTTCTTTTTGGAAATATATAGATGCATTCCAAGTACGAGCTCTTCAAGAAAGGGGCGTTGGTTGTCGATCTGGTATCTTCATTCTCATCCCCATTCGCCCCAAGGAAGCTGCGAGGAATAAAAAGAGCTGCCACTTTTCCAGCTGAATCATGCTCACATCAGGTCTGCTACTAGGGCTATGCTCCCGGAAGCTGGTCTCAGGTATGCGACGAAGAGTGTGGCAGAAGGAGGTGAGAAAAAAATGCTACACATCACGACAGCTAACAAGGTGCAACAAAGATTGCCATGCAATACACCAAACCCACGGGCCGCGTCCTCGGCATCGACCTCATCCCTGCACAGCCGCCCAAGGGCGTCGCCGTTATCCAGGGCAACTTCCTGTCCCCGAGCCTGCGGAAGATGGTGAAGCAGTTTATCGTTGAGCTGCATCGCAGCCAGCTCAAGGAAGCTGCCGAGCGGCGCGCCCAGGCTTCGTCGTCAGCTGACGGCGTGGAGCTGGACGAGGACGCGGACGGTGACGTCCTTACCGAGCGGCCCAGCTACATTGATATGGAGCATCAGGTCTCCCAGATGGAGGATGCGCTGCTTGCCGATGAAGCACCCTCACCAGCCTCAGAAGAAGAGCCAGGGGGGAAGGGAGGACAGCAAGATGCCGAAGCATCTCCCAGCAGAGCTCAGGAGCAGAAACTTGTGGATGTAAGTTCTTCGATTCTCTTCGGGAAAAAGAAAAGAAAGCTGTCGGCAGTTATTGCTTGTCAAAATATCACGTTTAATCCCTTGGCCCTGCGCACAATGCAGCCGCGAAGAGAAGTCATGCAACCCCGGAAGAGTATCTCTGACATCTCGAGCAACCACGACGACAGGTAGTATTGAGCGACATGTCAGAGCCCTGGCCCCAAATATCCGGCTTTTCGGCGAACACACTTAGTAATCCCTACCGCAGGATGATGAATACAAGCGGGATCGCCTTCCGAGACCACGCGGGGAGTATGGTGAGTACGGCCTACCACGGACACGGGCTACAAAATGGAGGATGCCTTCAAAATGAGCGATATGGCCTTACTCCCGGTGGCATCCGGTGTTTATGGGCCTCTAGTATTCCAAACTCTCTTGCTGACCTGGCAATTCTCGAAACCACACCAATAGGACCTCTGTATGGCAGCCCTGGACTTTGCCAACGAAAACCTGAAGCCCGGCGGCCACTTCGTCTGCAAGTTTTACCAGGGCTCCGAGGACAAGGATCTGGAGAAAAGGCTGAGGAAACTTTTCACAAAGGTCCACCGTGACAAGCCCCAATCGTCCAGAAGCGTGAGTTTGTTTGTTCGTTTGTTGGCTTCTTGTCCCCAGAGCTTCTCCCTCCGTCCACTCGTAGGCGTACTAACTAGAGCATTGTAGGAATCCAAAGAGGCCTATTTTGTGGCACTCTGGCGGAAAAAGGACGTCGACCTCCGTGACACTGGAGACTCCTAGGGCATCAGACGTCCCTTCTATCCCAAGGAAGGATCCTAGAAGAAGCACCGAATCTCTTGGGACATAGAGGCCAGGTCTAGCGGCAGGACTGTATATTTACTGTAACATACTACGCGTCTTTGCAACGCAGCACACATAATGTTCCCAACAATTCTTCGAGAGAAAAACCGACTACTCGGCTTGATATTAACGACCATATCACTGAGACAGTAACGATTAACCACTGGGCGCCTAGACTGTTAAACCAGGCAGCTACACAGGGAGACGAAGTGGACATCGAGGCATCTCAATTCATATTGCATTTTGACTTTCTGGTATGACCATTTTCCACGCCGACCCATGCCAACTCCAGTTGTTGCGTACCAGCAAAAGAGACCCAGCGGAGGCAGCAGACAGCGCCCGGTCCCAACGAGAAACAGGTACGCTTTTCCGCAGCCGTCCCAGAACCAGTAAAAAAAGAAGAAGCCGTCGATAAAAACAAGAGGTGTACCATTCCGAGGAGGCCGCAAGGTCCACGCTTAGACCTTGAAACCGCGCGATCGTCTGCGACCACGGGCCTTCTCGAACTTGCGGCCCTTGGACTGGAGGTAGGGCTTCTTGTGCTTGTGGGGACCAAAGCCGAAGTGCTTGAAGGCCTCGCGGGAGTTCTTGGGGCCGCGGAGCAGCAGGGTGTTGGCACCGGTGGGCTTTTCAAGCGCAAGCTGGTCCAGGGTCAGAGCCTGGCCGCCGGCAGCAAGGATGCGAGCACGGGCGGTGGCAGTGAAGCGGAGGGCCGCAACCTGGACCTTGGGGACCTCGACCAGGCGGTTGTCATCGGTGACGGTACCGACGACAACGACGGTCTTCTTCTCGTTGCCGTTCTTCAGATTCCCGGTAATGCGCGAGAGCGAGACGGGCGGGCGGTTGGTGCGCGACATGAAAAGGCGGCGCAGGACAACCTTGTTGAAGCTCGACTCGGTACGGCCTGCGCGGGTGATATGGCAGAGCACACCACAGGTTAGAGATCAAAGGAGAGAAGAGACGGATGAGCGAGGCCAGGCAAGATACTCACGAGCCAGGAAGCGGTAGAGCTTCACGAGGAGCTTCAGGTAGACATTGTCGCTCTTCGGGGCCTTGCGGTGGGTGCTCCGCACGTGGTGCTTCTTGAGATCGATACCTATTCAAAGAGACGGTGGGTTCCACGGTCAGCCTATTGATCGTGTATGCTTTGTATTTTGGCAGCCATGTCTGGTGGTAGGCGAAGGCCTCCCCAATGAAGGGAAAGAAGCCCTCGCCTGCCAGAAGACGGCGCGCAAAAGAAAGGGTCGCAGAGATATTGCACGAATGCAATATTCCACTCGCACACATAGGCGATCCATTGGAGTCGTCTCACGTACCCATCTTGGCGGCTGCTCGTGATGTTGCTGATCGCCGAGCGCGTGGGCGGCTTGGTGTTTGCTGTGGTGGTTAGTTGACCAAGATAAATTTTTGGACGAGGCTTTTGGAGTCGAAATTCAGCTTCTTGGTGGTGCAAGAGGGTCCAGAGCAGCTGGTGGGGACCGTGGTGGGCAGGCGGTGAATCATGGCAATTAGGGCAGACAAGAGCAGCCCCTGTCTTCAGTATGCTGCCAGGTTGGGAGTGGATATCGATGCCTAAACCCCCAGGCATAAAGAAGCTCCCCCCACCGCGTTAGCTCCCAATCCCGAGATACGACTCATTACATAACCCAAGCTAACAATACGCACGCGCTGCCCCTGTCCTTCAAGCCCGAGCCGAGTGCGCGCACCAATGATTGATTTGACCCCTGAACCCCACGGGGATACCTATGTAATGCCACCCTGTACACGGCTGAGCTGCAGGTAATGCATAATCCGAGATCCGTTCTGAACATGCAGCATATGTGCTGAGGACTGCCCAGGTGTGTTGATTCAGCGTGAGTCTGGTCCTGTCTTCACTCCAGTCCCTCTGAACTAGGTATACGTTGCGTGTCGTATTCTGACTGATGGCTCAGTATTTATGATACAAATCTATATAATATCCTGACAAAGGCCAGAGAGGTGCTTCGTGCTTTTCGAGGCATATTCCTTGGAAATACGCTGCCAAGTATGCTGCTAGAAACAAACACGAACACTCTACGTCGTATTTCAACTCCACTCACTCGAGAATCCTTCCCCAAGAGAGGCAGATCCGTTCTAAAGAAACAGAGAGACGAAAAAAAAGAAACAACGAGCCTCTAATAGTGTTAGACTAGCTGTCCCCAAACGTATCTCTTAGAGGTCTTGTTGGTCGCCTGCATGACCTTTTCAAAGCGGACGACGGCGTAGGTCAAGATCAGGGTCAAGGGCCTCCTGGATATTATGGTAGTGAACTTTGGTTGGTTTTCTGAACAGGCAGTTAGGCACCCGGTTGTCCAAGTAGATGGGTAGGTGGCCGATAGGTGGGGGTTCTGGCCTGGATGATGATCTTTATGTTTATCTATAAGGATGCCAAAAAGGGTCCGAAACGCCTAATGTCGAGAAAAAAAACCCAGTACCGGAGTCGTCAATCACGGTCGGGGGCCGTTTGAATCATCGGCTAGTCGCATGGAAATATCTTCTGCCATGCATGTTGCCTGTCATCTCTGTCGCGGCTCGGCTCGGCTTTGGCGCTGCATGAAAGAGAGCCCATTTATCAGCCTGACCCCCGAACTCGTTCCTGGCATTTGAACGGGGATCATTATAAGTCGGCTTCTTTGGGATCTAGGGAGACAAAAAAGTCTCTGGCAATCTCAAAACTCAGCCAGCTCGAGGCCATGCTCGGCGCGACTTTCAAAAGATTTGGGACGATGCCCTTGTAAAGACCCTTGGGTCCCTCCTGAACTAAGATGACCCTGATGGCATCCGGGATGGACTTGTATTGGTAGCCCATCCCCGACATGGTGTTGATCTGGAAACGTCGGCGAAGAACATCGCTATGTGTTTCTTCGGGTCAACTGCTTGTCATGGAATGTTATGGGACTGAGACAGATGAGGCCCGTGGCAAACATACAATGGATATGTGCAAGTCTGCGCCACTGCGCCAGAGATGGCACCGGCAAGAAGCTTGCGAGCCGCACTGGGGTTCTTGTCACCCTCAGGCGTTAGGTGCGTTCGCATAAACTCATATGTCATGAAGTTTAGGCCAACCTGGATCAACGGTCAGATAGCAAAGAGCTATTAGTACAAGTCCAAGCCTTCCCCAAATGTCTTTTACCCCCGCCGAAGCCATGGGAATACTCACGTATGGAGCAACGCCAGTGACCGTCGGGACGATGCCGCGGTACAAGGCGCGAATCCCCCCTTCCTCCTTATACATGCGCACCATGGTGGTCCACATGCCCGGGAGCTCCCCTTTCCTCTCGCCCAGCACGGCAAAGGAGGCCGACTGGATGGACAGGCGGGTCCGGACGATGTCGAGCGGATAAGTGAATGTGACCGAGGTGATGCCAGCGATGCCGCCGCAAATGAGGCGTGCAAACGGAGTGAGATCGGCGCCGGGGGACGACTCGAATAAAGTCCTCTTGTAGAAGCCGTAGGAGCCGAACTGGACGGCCGAGTAGGGCACTATGCGTATGCAGTTGGTACCGTTGCCGCGCATAAAGCCCCTCCAGCCCTCCTCCTGCCACATTTTCTTGAGCGCCTTGCCGACTGAGAGCTTGTACTCCTCGCGCCCCGCGCTTTGGATCTGAAAGAGGATCTTTAGTCTTTCGAGCGGCGAGACCACGGTGCGCGAGACGGCGCCCGCGATCCCGCCGGCGCAAAAGGCTGCGACGACGGGCTGTGACACAAAGGTGCGGGCCTGCACCACGGCCGATTCGGACCGCGTCATCGATGCCGACATGGCTGCTTGTGCGGGAGAGGGCGGCTGGTCGGTCGTGGCCGTGGTGGTCGTCGTTTTATGGGTGTTGGTTGCGCTTCCCAACTTCTGCTATGACGCGTTGAGGCCAAAGGAGTCAACGGGTCTAGGTTAGTTTAGCTTTTCATTTTCTTTCTTCCTCTCTTTTTTCCCTTTTTTTTGCTGCCATTCCCAGATACTTTCGGTTTTCTCGGTGAAAAGAGAAAAAAAATCTTTGATCCGCCAGATACCGCCTCCTTTGCTCCACCTTTGGGGAACTATCTCCGAGAACCAAAAGGAAGGAAAGAAAGGGGGGCAAAAGGGGTCGAGGAAGAATCAGAGCGAGAATTGAGAGGGTTGGGCGAGAAACTTACCGATGACATGTCGCAAGAGACACGACGGCGTTCCTTCCAGTAGCTTGTCGCAAAGATGACGCAAGGGAACGTGGGGGAAGCGGCCGGCTTCGTGAAGAAATTGGTGTCCTCGAATTTGATCAGAGCCTGGGCCCTGAGGCTGATGGCATTTAATTGATCATGTAACAGACGGCATTGGGCGGACCTGGCTGTCGTCTTCGTTCTCTCTGCTTGTCTGCCTCCCCTGATCTCGCCGGCGGAGGAAGTGGGCGGCGACGGGGTGAAGGCTGAAGCTCAATGGTTGCTCTGGGTGCGGGACTGCGGCTGCTTCCGGTTCTTCGCGGTTTAGGAGGGCTGACTGCCGCGGCTGACGCAGTGGTGGGAATAGATATCGCTGCGCGGGACTTGCGGGTCCAATGTCATGGCAAGGCACAACAAAAGATCACACATCCGAGATGGCTCGAGGGAGAGGCGGCGCAGATTCTTGTGCAGTACGCCTAGTTCGTCATGTTATATGCGCGAGATTTGCGCCTTGAGCGACGGTTGCATGCGGTGCGACAAGGTGCGGAAGCTGGAGCGGCCGGGGCCAAGTGACGACAACAGTCTTGGTTGTGGCTGGGCGCTCCCACTCGCTGGGTCGGGTCAGGTTGGGGCAGAGGGTCGGCTGTGACCGAACCGTGACCGCTTTGCACTCAGGGGGTGCCTGGCTTCCGAGGGCTTTGATAGGCCAGAAAAAGAAAACCCATCGAGGCGCCGCCCTCTAAAGTCGCGACGCGTTAAGGATGAGAAAAGGAGACGGGGCTAAGTAAGTGGTTTTTCAATCAATGCGACGCTGAGCTTCGCCCGACGATTACGCTTCTCCTGACTAGGTCCAGGGGCAGGGACATGCTTCTCAAGCCAGTGACAGCTCACAACAAATCGCCGAGACACAAAAAAAGGAGGTGAGGTGTCATCATAGCATTTGAGAACGTGTTCTTTGTTACTCTTTGTCAAGCTTTTCAATGCCCAACGGCTGTTTCCTCGTTGTGCCAATTGTGCCCAGAGTCGTGGGCATCCGATGAGATGCTCATGATGCCATCGGCGGGACACACAAGTTATCCCCGACCAATAACCACTTCACTTCCTTGCTCACACCCCTATATTGGGGGCCAAATAATAAACAATCCATGTGCCCAAGGAGACACGATCGCATCGCTTGTCATTTAGCACGAGAGATGGATCACACAGAAACCCAACACTGGGCGTATGCTAGCGCAAAATACCATAGGGATTATAAAAAGCAAGGAAAAAAAGAATCCGAGGAATCACACAGCGCTACGAAGGTCATCGTTTCTAGCTAGGACGGAATACTAATTTACTTCCCGTTGTCTTGGATCGGGGGTGGATATCGCGAAAGTAGGAGAGTCCTACATCTGATCTGTTGTCCACTGGGCTCGACTTCGTTCGCAAATTTCCGTTCCGTTCCGTGCCGTTCCGTTCGATCGATTCGCCCGTCAAAACGTATGAATACCGCTGGTTTTACACCGAAGAAAAAAAAAGAACCGAAAATAGATCGACCGGCCGCCGGGAGACTAGACAGATGCAATTTTTTTCTTTAAAAAACATACCGCTCGAGCGATCTGGTAATTAGTCTTCGTGAAGAAGGAGAGAAGACCTGACCTAATCAGCCGAGGACAAAGCCACACAAATATCAGGAGATGCGCGAGGACACAATGCACTGGTTAGTCGTGACTGTTTACTCGGCAACATCGAGGTCGTCATGAGCCGGGGGCGGGCTTTCGATAGGAGCTGTAGCTGGAGAAAGTAGGTATGTTAGTCGCAGGAATCAGGAGCCATGGGCTGGCGAAATATCAGCTTACCCTTTCTCTCATCGCCGTTGGTGCCGTTTTCGCGGCGGTCACGGTCCTCTCGATCCACATCCTTCATCTCCCGGTCACGGTCGCTGTTGGTCGAGAAGTAATGTGTCAGTCCTGCTGATAGTCCGAGCGCGTTCATTGAACCTTGGTGCATCGGGAATCCCATACCGAGGGTCCGGGCTCCGAGAGCGATCACGGTCACGGCGAGAGTCGCGATCGTAGTCCCGGTCCCGATCGCGGTCACGGCGATCAGAATCCTTGCGAGGAGAATAGTCACGGCGACGAACGGGCGACGGCGAGCGCCCACGACGGGGCGAGCGACGGGAACGGTCACCACCACGGTCAGAGCCGCGGTCACCGCCGCGGTCACCACCACGGTCACGGTCACGACCAGACTCGAATCGCCACGAAGCAGAAGGAGGGGTACGAGCCCACTGTCGCAACGGTTAGTGAGTGAAGACCTGACGAGGATCGATAGTGTTCGTACTTCAATCTTCAGGATATCGTCGCGGCCGAGGCGCTTGTTGTGCATGTCGTGATACGCTTCGTCGGCATCACGTCGGTCTTCGTATTCGACAAACGCAAAACTGAAAACATGTTAAAACTACTGCAGTCATCGGGGCTGCTGATGGTTAATGACGGGGACTGTGTCAAGCTTACAGTCTGCTTGAAGCCGACCGAGGTGCAGGGATGTCGCAACGGACTAGTCTTCCGTAACTGCAGCGCGATGTTGTCAGTATTTCTGCTGCCGTACAAAAAAGGGAAGGAGTTCTCGAGTTCTCCGCTGCTACATCATGAGTGATTGAGTATGGAGAATATGCCATCGCTTGGCACTCGTATCTCGGGCCGGGTATCGTGGCAGGCTCGGGCATCGGCGGCTCGACCGTGCGACGACGATAAAGATGGAGATGGGGGGCGGGGCGGTGGGTGTAGGTAGGACGCAGCGAGATCCCGGGATGGACCGAGCGACAGGACGAAGAGGGCGGCGACGAGGACGACGAGGACGACGAGGAAGGTGGGAAACCGATATGTTCCTTCCGAGCTCGATCGAGCGATTCGAGTCGCCGACGAGGGTGATCAAAGGACGTACCGTTCGAATTCGTAGGCAAGGTCACGGGCACGAGTGCCGTGGCTGAAGCCAGTGACATAAAGCGTGGTGCCGCCGCGAGACATGATGAGTGATGGGCAGAGCTTTGAATTGAAAAGACGAGGTCGCTTTTGGGAAAAGAGTAAGATGCGACCGAGGGCTTCAAGAGCGTACTCGGTAGTCTTGATGAAGAAATAGAGAGAAGGTGAGTAAAATACAGGTTGTCCCTGATGGACAGTTGAGACGGACGACGGGGGGAATTAAGCGTCGCAGAGGGAGATCCAAGTCGCGTGGTTCCGCGACAAAAAGTGAAAAGTTAGGTGTTTGGGGTGGTTGGTGAAAGGGAGAAAAGTAGGCTGGTTTTGTCGTGGCAGGGTGGATAAAAAACCATTTGAAAGTGGAACGCAGACCTGTTTGGAATCTGCCTTTACCCTTTTGGTACTAGCGCGTAATAAAAAGGGCGTGCGGGTCAGGTGTGCGGGGCCGCACGGTCTAAGTTAACCTCACGTCATCGTTAATTGGCGACTTCGTCTTGCGCACCATGTCGGTGATCTCTCAAAAGACGTATTTAACAAACCATCGACGCAAAAGCGAGGCAGCGATGTTCATTATTTGCTGCCGCAACTGGCACTGCTGGTCTCAACTCAGCTGACAGTGCCCAAGCCTTCCGCTTCGGAGGTTTACGCGCTCTCGAAGCGAATCTGGCTTGCAATATTTCCTCGCACCCGCTGCTGGGTGCTTTGTTTCCCGCTCGAGAGATCTACAAAATCAAGTACAGGCTGCAAAGCACGCTTGGCCCTGTGAAAATTCCGAACCAGAACATCATGTTTCCCAGCGTGGCCTTGCCTCGTAGCCACTTCATCCTGCTCAAGGTCACCAGCTGTTGTAGGCAGAATGAGGGCATTGTCAGTACTGAACCCCGCAGCCTGTCCCTGAGATCCAAAGGGACGGGTGTAATAACATCAGCTGTACTTACTGGCATCTGGCACATTTGAAGGATCAGAAGATAGCCCCGGAGCTTTTTGAATATGCACCACATAACAAGCTCATGAACGAGAGCGGATAGGAAGAAGGTGATGAAGGTCGCAGTGTGCTTTTTTACCTTGAGGGCAGAAATAGAGCTGCGGTAAACATGTCTTAAGAGGAAGTTGTGCACCGGTCTGCATTCCGATATCATGGTCAGTGTCGTTCTTGGGGATCTATGTTCTGTCAAAGGACACTCGCCCAGAACGGGCCACCCACCGATTCCAGTCTCGAGCAAACTGATCCCACGATACTAAACAGCAGGCCAACATCAGCACAAGTGCGGGATCAGAAAAAGCTCCCAAGGGAGTAGATACTCACCGCTATTCCACCATGCGCCGTAGAAGTTCCTGTCTGCAAAACGGCAAGCCTCGCCAAGTCCATTGAGGATAGTCTCCCAGATCAGATACCACACTAGGCTGTATCATCCATTAGCAGGCATGCTTCGACAAAGCGGCAAGGGGGAAGAATCAGAAACTTGCAGATATTCCAGCATAAATGGAAACAGGAGTTCGCTCAATACCCAGGGGAAGGACCGGAAGCGGTCGGGCAGCGGAACCCCCGTCTCCTTCATCTCAACCGTCTGCATAACGACGGGGTCTATGCGCGATAATGTCGTCAGCTTCAGCGTTATCATATACCTAACCCTGCGTTCATTTGACAGCGACAGAGAGTGTTGTCTGCTTGCGCATGTGTCTCGGCATAACAGCACCAAAAGGACGACGTACAAATAAGGCTCTGGGAAACCATAATCATCACAAAGATAATCCCGACAGTCGCCGCTATCTTTTCGGCCACATATGCCCAGTCGATAGACTTGGACCTAGGGTATTCTAGCTCATACACGAGCGTTGGCAGCAAATTGTACTCGTACTGATTCCACAGAGTAAGGTTGTTCGGGTATGTGCGATCAGGGGCTGTGGCCTTGCCCTTGAGCTCGTCTGTGAGCACATCGATCTCCCATCGCAGTGTCTGGAAAGACAATGAAACTTGGTCCGCATCCATCGGCTCCTTGTTCTTGATGGCGTCTGCGATCTTGTCGATCCTGTCCTCGTCGGGGCTGTCCGCTGCCGCTGCTGCTGACCCGCGGGTGGTCGTCTTGGATGTGCGCGGTTGCAGTGAGGGCCGATGCTCCTGTAAGTTGTGGGCCGACAGTGCGTGCGCCAGGTGCGACGAGGTCGACACGGCCGCTGCTAACGGCTCCGTCTCAGAAGGCAATCGAACGGGGAAGGTGCTTCCGAGCTGGTGAAGCTCCAGAGCAAGCTCGGCTCGGCGTTTGTACGCTGTCGAGAGGTGTCCGTTGTAGAAGGCGTACGAGTGCTGCTTCATGAGCATTACGATGCCGTGCATGACAAAGAAGACGGTATGCGACCACGGCCAGTCACGGACTAATGTGAGGTCCACCACGCCGGCGATGAACATGGTCTGCCACACGTTCTGGATGATCCAGCCAGAACGGTCCCAGCTCAGGTAGCCGGCAAGGATGGCGCGCTGTAAAAGCCAGCACACGCCTGTCAGCCCGCACATGACGGCATCGGCAGCCAAAAGGACCGCAACGTCCCGGTGGAACATGGATGACATAATTTCGTTCCGGCCCAGTGGGCTGCCGTACCTCTTCCAGTTTTCGACTGCCATCTTGACCATGGACATGAACACAGCCATCCAGAAAAGAGTGAAGAACCCGTGGAAAGGGCTGCTGGCGGCGGCCTCGTTGTTTCTGTCAAACGTTGAGTAGGTACGAGTGAAAACAAGATCGCTGAACTTGCCAGCCCTCGTTTTCCTCTTGCTGGCTTGGTCATCCGGTAGTCGCTCTTCCTTGACGCTCCTAGGGTCTTGCTCTGTGCTCTTCCGAGTCTCTGCGTCTCCCTCGCCGTCGACGAGCTGGAACCGCGTACGCAGGTCACGAACCTCTACCTCCAGGCTAGAGGTCGCCATGTCGCGGATGTCCTCTAGGTCCAGGCTGAGATTGCTGTTGGTCCCCTCCGCCAGTGACGTTGCTGCTGCCGGCTTTTTGGACATGTAAGACAAAGCCGG
The DNA here is from genome assembly GCA_003049435.1 of Nakataea oryzae. Taxonomy (NCBI): domain Eukaryota; kingdom Fungi; phylum Ascomycota; class Sordariomycetes; order Magnaporthales; family Magnaporthaceae; genus Nakataea; species Nakataea oryzae. The sequence continues at coordinate 3,788 of PYSQ01000482.1, read as the reverse complement.
GCGCCGTGATGCGTCGCCGGTTCTGCCCTCGTGGGCAGCATCAGGCTTGGGCTGTACTCCGAAAAGTCTGCCCACGCAGTTTTCAACTTGATCTTTTGATCGATTCATTGCTGAAGTGTGCTGAAAGAAAGAGAGAGCGGTATCGTTGGGTCTATGATAACCATGTCTGTTGGGATGGAAGGATGGTTGGGGATTGATTACACCCTGTCCAAGTTGAAGTACTAGAGCTGGGACCCAAGGGTTCCGATTGCTCCGCTCGCATGAAAGGCTCCCTGCCACCATGTGTTGCTGGTCAGACACGCCATGTCTGCAGAGGAGCTTGGTGGCAACCAACTGGAAAGCGGGGATTGCTCGGCGACTGTGCCAGGTGGAGGGAGACGGTAACATACGACCTCCAGCTCACGGGGGATGCTGCCACCCTAGCAGGCTGCGGGAAGAGGATAAATGCATTCCTCTACCAAAGGAGAGGCAGACTCGCGTTATCGAGTAAGCCGCATGCTCGCAATCGAATTCGTATTATCCGTGCCCCTTGGTTCCAGAGCCAACTTGACTGTTACGAGGCGATAACGATGCGTAGGTAATATACAGCTGTGGGTTGATCTTTGCAATGCCTTGCTGCGCCAGTCGAGTGTTTTCCCCTCGGAACTCGGAGACGATGGCCGTGATTCGACTGCTGCCTGCCCTGGATAGCCTACCCCGCCACCGTGAACCCTGCATTTTCGGGGAAGGGATGACGTTCCAGGCGGACCTGGGGGACTAAGTAGACTAGCGCAAGAGCTGCCCGGCATTTCCTCCTTGAACTTTAATGGGCTCGAAGCCTGCCGAGATCCACCGATCACCCACACTCTGCATGGAAACAAGGCAAGGTACCAGAGGTCAAGGGTTGGTTTTTCAGACGTACTACTGGGGGCATGCAGAATCGACCCCACCGGATACAAGGACACAACGTCTGCCTATTACAAATCTGGTGAAGGGATAAGAGCACCCTGGTGGATTGCCTGCTGCGGTAGACTTGCATCTGTATAGACCCCATGGAAACGCTTCAACTTTGTGTTCCGGTTATTTGCACAAGATATTTTGATTTGATGAAGCGGAAGATACACTGGCGAGTGAAGCATTTAGATGCTTGTCGAGGAGGTGAAGGAAAGGGACTGGGGTTTCGTAAAACTCATGATTGGCCGAACTTTTCTTTTCTATCCCAACCCCCTGGAGAGCACATAGCAGGGACAGCCCTCGAGAAAAAAAAAGCAATGGTACCACTGCACTTGGGCTTGAAATCGTACGGGACTCGGGAACAACCGCATCACTGCATCTTCTCATGCGTCGCCATCAAAGAGCCTAGAATTTATGAGTTATTAGTAAGAGGCTCCAAAGAGGACGTTCCTGTAGTATGGATACGGAAACAAGAGAGAAAGGAGCCGAAGCCACAAAGAAGCTTACCGATGAAAGTGGTGACCAGACGGCTGCGGACCTGGCAAATATCTTCCGGCACCAACCAGATGGTCGCGCCCATCTTCCTGGCAATGCTGATGCTGAGCTTCGCATTGAGGTACGCTTCGTCGTCGGTACCTCCGGCTGTCACCAGGTCATAATCGACGTAGCTGCTCTTCATGCCGTTCAGAACATCCAACAAAAAGACGCCGGTTCCAATGGCAGAGTCCTTGAACGACCTGATGGACGAGTTACGCCCACCCTTGCGAGACATGTCGTTGGCCCACCTGACCATCTCGGAGTCGGTAATCTCGCGCTTGCCAAGCCGCTGAGCAAGCGCCGAAAGGGTCATGGTAATGTCCTTCCGCATAAGCTGCCAGACAAGGCCAAGAGTGAGAGTCTTCTGGCCGTCCGTGATGTCCGCACCCTGGATTCCGACCAGCGAGAAACCGTTCTGCTTGCCCAGCTCGATGGCGTAGTTGGTGTTCTCCACTGCCTTGAACCGCGACATCTCGCCACCGTGAGCAGGCGGCTTGTTGACGTGTCGCCAGTTGACAGAGCCCGGGATGACCTTGTCGTACGCCTGCATCAGAACGGTACCGTTCTGCAAGTCATCGAAGAACGATACAACCGCAGGCTGCACATCCAAGCTGTTCATCCACAGAGTGAAAACCCTGGCCTCACGCTCTCCCTCGGCGTCGAAGTCCTCCACTTGCAGCTTCTCCTCCTCAGTAATGGGATCCAGGGCAGGATGCGTGTTGAAGAGGTTGGCCACAAAGGCCAGGTTCAGCTTCGGGTTTCCGGCGACCAAGGACGTCGGCGTCAGGAATTTCCGACAGCCCAGCAGGTCGGCATTCTGGAGCACCTGTTCGGCCCGCTGGAGCAGGTCGTTTGTCTGTAGAGGTGCCCGCGTGACGCCGTATTCGGACCCGATTTGTGCCAGGAGAACGGTGTAGTTCTCGCCGTCCTTGACGTCGCTCGAGAAGTTGTTGACTCTCCTGGGCCAGTTGGCGGCCTTGAGGTGGTAGTTGAACCAGCGGAGCAGGATCTGCTCTGGCGGCAGCCTGAGGAACTGCTCCAAGGTCTCGTCCTCCTCCAGCAGGCGGTAGAGCTCGGGATGAAGTTTGATGTCGATCTTGCCCAGGAGACCTCTCCGGATGACCTGCCAGATCAGGCCGAGGATTAGATGCTCGCGGACCTCGATGATGTCGCCACTACCGATGTTCACCACCGAGCAGCCGATGCCCTTGGCCGATTCGATGACAATGTTGTTGTTCTCGGTCATCTGAAAGGCATTCAGGTTTTTCGTCTTCTTGCCAGGACGGTTGAGAACGCGCTCATCGATGGTGTCGGGCACGCTGTCGTTGATGAGCTTGGCCAGCACCAGACCGTCCTTGCACTCGTCGAACATCTCAAACGTGTCGGTCGGGAAGGGGAGGCGGTTGCCAATGTCGGGGTCACCGGCAAGGACGGCGTTGATGTGGCGCGTGAACTCGGTCCGCTCATCCTCGTTGATTGTGTGCGTGATGTTTGCGTTGGACCCTTGGACCTGTATCTTGCCGCTGATGCTCGACTTTGAAGCATGGCCACCGGTTCTCTGCGCGACAACTCCTGACGGGGACAGCGGCCCCGGTCCGGTTGACATGCGCTTCTGAGCAGGAGACGACTCCCGCAGCTTCGCGATGAGCTGTGTTCGCGAGGGGTTAGTGCCCACTCCAGCTCCTTGTGCTCGATTATAGCCTATGACGACATTGCTGGATGAAATGCATACCGAAACATAATCTTCTAGCTCGACACGCCGCGACGAGTCCAGCTCGACTTCCTTCAGTGCCTGGCGAACAACATCGTACGGCTGGCGCTCGCTCTGCTGCGTGGCCTTGATGGCCGTGGCCTCGTCAAGGTAACCCTTGTCATCGACGTCGAGCTTTGCGAACGAGTTGGAGAGTTCGAAGATCTCGTTCTGCTGGAACTGAGGAAATTTCCTGGTCACCGCCTTGCATGTCAGCGCGAGCTCGTCTCTACACAGCGAGATCCAGGAGATGGAGCGCGTACCTCTGGAGCTTTAGGACGTTCATGGTTGCTGGGATGAGGTGTTGATCTCGGCGAGTTTGTCTTGTCGCAAAACGGCCGCCAAAATGACGAATCCCGCTTTGCTTCTGGCACTATCGACAGAATGTGCTGCGACGTTGGTCGGCGGGAAGCTTGATTGGGGACAGAAGAGATGTGTCTTGAGGGCAAATGAAAACCAGGCAGCGGTTTTTGTTGCCTGGTCACAATGCGAGGGCGGAGCGGACTGTATCGCAATGGAGCCAGACTGCAGGCAGGCAGGCGGGCAGGCAGGCAGGCAGGCAGGCAGG
>PYSQ01000481.1:7964-23532 GCA_003049435.1 Nakataea oryzae | reverse complement strand
CCGCAGCAGCGCACACACAACCCACCCACGCGTTGAAAAAGGGCGACTTGGAAAAGGGGATTGGTTCCCTCGTTGCACTTGTGGCTGGGATTTTGCAGGCTGTCGGTCGGCCAACCATGCACACTATTCGCGTCGTCTTTTTCTTTTGCCGTGCCTCCTTGCATCGCCTCCGGCACCCGGCTGGGTCCTCCCTACTGCAAGTTCTTTTGCCACCCCCGGCCTGCTGGCCCGCCACATTTGCTTGGGTGCGTCGGGGCTGCATGATTAGCTGCCTCGTCGACGGTGGTAGCTGCAGTTCATGCAGCACACAGAGGGCAGGTGGGAAGGGAAACCAAGCCTCAAAAAAAAGAAGGCGTCTTTTTTTTCTTCTCTTTCTCCTATTTTCCCTCTTCTCGCTTTCCTCGTGTCTTCGGCGACGGGGCTGGCCGCCATCCATCCGATGTGGTGTCCCCTGCGTGCTTGCGGGATGATGGAACATTCTGTAGGCTTTGCATGACTGTCAGTCCCGGCGGCGACGGGGCCCGCGGCTCGGTAGAGGGAAACCGGCAGCGCAAACCCCAGCATGGACCGTTGCTGTGTGTTCTGTGCTGGGATGCCGGGCTTCTCTGGCTGCCACCTGCCCCATCCATCGCGGCCGCTGCGCGCGCGGCGGGGACCGGAAATTGGCCCCGGGGCTGGCGACGCTGGCCGCCCGCGCTCCAGCGCCCACAGTCCCGGCCCCGAAGCCCCGCTCCATCCAATCCTCGGCGTTCGTTTGCGGTTGACCGCCTCTTCTAGCCACCACAAAGCCCACACACACCTAAAGCGTCCCCCAAAGCCGTCGTCAATGCAGATTCTGCCTCTGTCTTGGCTGGTACGTAGCTTAGTCGCGTCGCATCGGCCTTTCCTACCGTCGACTGAAAAAAATTTCTTCCCTTCACCGTTCCCATCGCGCGACGCGAACCAAGCAAGTTTTTTTTTAGTCTATTTTATTCTATTACTATTGTTACTATCATTCATTTTTTTCTCTTCTCTCCCCTCCACTCCCCGTACTGACCCCTGCTCGCCGCTTCGCCATCATCCTCGGCGTCGATCACCACATCTGTCGCAACCAGAAAACGAAAAAAAAGGAGACAATTAGAGCCAAAAAATCCTGCCCCAGGGTTATCTCGCCAGCCCCTGGTCCGTCGCTCCTCACCGCCTCCCCGCCTCAACACAGACGACCAAGCACAACACCGATTTGGGGTTCGGAAGCCGCCTTACATCTCGGATACCATACTGTCTCTTGCAAGCAACCAGATCAAGGCTCTCGCTCTCACCCCGGCGTGGACCGCTGCTGGTGTGCATCGCAGATCATCATGGCCTCTGCTCCGTCTGGCTACGCTCCCGCTGCCCCCGTCAAGGTGGTTCTACTGGACATCGGTAAGCCATTTTGCTTCTTCGGCCCTTGCCCGCCCCTCCTACCACATGGACATGGACCGAGTGCAGAACCGTCCCCGGTCTTCGTTCCGCCTTGTTCCCTGCCCTGGCACGCATTCGACAATGCAAGAACTGCCCGTCTGCTCCCCATCGCTGCGGGGGTGGCCTGCACCCTCCTCTGCATACCCATCGCCTGCCGTCCACTCCATCCGCTCCGTCCAATCCCAGCCTCATCGCGCATAGTCTGCGCCGCCGGCGCTCAGGGGTGGCGCGCTCTTTCGTTGCGTTGCGTTGCGACGTGTTGCAGGCCCGCATACAGAGTGCGCTAGCCTCTGCATGGACCCATATCACACAGTCTGGGCTAATATATGTCTGTGGTGTGCTGGCTCTCAGAGGGCACAGTCTGTCCCATCTCATTCGTCAAGGACGTTCTCGTAAGGCAGATCCCTCCGTTTTCCTTCGCCTTGTCCATTTTTCCGAGTCCGTCGTCTCTCTTTGTTGGGCCGTCCCGCTGTCCACACCCCCTCTCGGGCATGGCTGCAGCCTCCTTTCGCGCCAGAAAGCTACCCACTAGCCAGCCCAAGGCCCCGGGGGCATGTGGTTTCTCTCTTGGCAATTCCTGGGGTTGCCTAATCTGTCTGAAGCAGACTTTCTGTTTCGAGGAGAGGGCATCCGATTGATCGCCGGGCCACCCTCCGCATAGGGCCTCCGGAGCTGCCAGCGGAACCACCTTGGGTGCTAACTCTCAGCAACCTAGTTTCCGTATGCTCTCAAAGTGCTCCCGGGAACGCTAGACTCGCAGTGGGACGAACCTGCATTCGCACAGTACAGAAACGCGTTCCCGGCCGAGTTCGCGTCTTCTAGGCCTGCCCTGGAGGCTCATGTCCGTGACCTCGTGGCCCGTGATGTCAAGGCGCCCTACCTCAAGAGCCTACAGGGCTATCTGTGGGAGAACGGCTACAGGAGCGGCGAACTGCGGGCACCGCTGTTCCAGGACGTCGCCTCCAAGTTCAAGGCGTGGAAGGCGGCCGGTGTCGACATCATGATCTACTCGTCGGGATCGGTGCCCGCCCAGAAGCTGCTCTTTGGGCACACAAACTCGGAACCCGCTGATCTCATCCCCGACATCCATGACTTCTTTGACACTGTCAATGCGGGACCCAAGACGGAGGCTTCCAGCTACGCAAAGATTGTGGCAAAGCACCCGCAGTACCCTCCCTCCGAGTGGCTGTTCCTCAGCGACAACGTCAAGGAGGTGGAGGCGGCCATTGCTGCCGGAATGCAGAGCCTCGTTGTTCAGAGGCCAGGGAACCCCGAGCTGGCCGATGGGGTAGAACAGCGGCACCGGGTCATTCGCACTCTGGACGAGCTCTGAGCCCGCACAAGTGACGAAGTTGCACAGCTGGCCGGTGGCCTGAGTTCTGTCCCCCAGCGCCGGTCCGCGGGACGCATGGATATCAGATAGCTACCAAGCCGTAGCCGGGAGCCGGCTGCGCACAGAGACGAGCTCCCGGATGCAATCAATTTAGGGACGCTCCTAACTGATGGTGACCTCATGACTCCCAGAGACTAACCCCAAACCCTCAACCCTTCTCGCATTCGCGCCAGGCTCATCGGCCGCCGGGACTGTTTGGTGGTCATGTCCCAAGACTTACCAAGGGAGATAGACGGGGTGGACGCAGGACTGGCAGAGAATCCCACGGCCGATCCATTTTAGTGCAAACCCTCAAACCAAGGACCCTTGGGACCGTGGGCCCGTCGTACATTGCCGCCATCCGGACCTTGTTGTCCAATTTTGCATCATCTGACCAAAGAGGGGTAGGCCAATCCTCATTTCGTCACTGGTCCAGCCCACACCAATTGTTGGGTTCTCTGACCCTCCTGGGCAATTCGCATGATGCGCCCGCCCCAGTCTGCGACCCCGGCGCAGGAGAGCCGGCAACCGGCCACACTGGTCGAGTGCGGAGATAGCAGTCTGCAGAACGACTCGACAGATCAAAGCAAGTCCTCGAGGTTGCAGCCAGCAAACGCGGACCCGTGCAGACAACGTCGTCTGGGTGAGCAGGGGCGAAATGGCCATGACTAGCTGCATGCATTCCATCGCTCGAGGTTTTCGGTGCGCTCTGGCATCGGTCATCGCTGGCGGCCACGCCGATCTGGTCGTACGCCGTGGGACCAGGTCGTGTGCGTGGGTGAGTGCTCCGTAGTTGTAACGAAACAAGGCGGCTGCGCTCTTCCCGTTGGATGTGGAATGTAAACATTCACGGCAGTCGGCAAGTTGGGCCGCCGGCATCCAGAAATTGACTGGTCTGGCCCAGGTGTCCTCCTGCGATGCCATCGGCTATGTGCTCCGATAGTCTGCCGACAATGCTCCATTTGATCCATCTCCTGACCCTTTTATCCCTGGCGTTCCATGGCCTCGAGCTGCAGCCTCCACATTGCGCAAAATTCGGGTCGTATGACCTAAGCCTCAACACATTGTTGGCTGATCCATTTTGGAACATCCTTCCCGGGCTCTCCCGGTACGCATCAACTCTGTCTGTGGTCGAAGACGGGCTCTCGTCCATATGTACCTAGACGCGAGCGGTCGTACATGTATGTTTCCTATCGTGCACATGTTGAGGCATGAATCGTGAGTGTGACGAGGATCTTTGTTGAGTTGGGAGCCCAGGATGTCCGGCTCCTGAACCAAGGCGTCGCTGGTGACTGGGAAATTATGCACAGGTTACTTTGCCCTAAGAAGAGACAGCATACCGGACTCGTATAACTCCCGCTTACTCTGTAGAGTTGCCGGGTCCATGCATGGAAGCCTTCAGAGCTGTCCGATGCCCGTCAACCTCGGCCCTCCAGGACGATGGAAAAGTTGTTGCGGGTGGACCCGGATCGCAGCTCCTTCTTAGGGAAGGCCTCACACCTGGATGGTTTGTCCGTAACCCGCTTCCAGAGATAGTAGACGAGTCGCGGGGTGGTTTTCGCGTGGGCAACGGAGTAACCAAGCGAGGCCATGATCCTTTCCAACCTTTCCTCATCCATGTAGCGAGAGTTGGACACACATGGCGCGGGCAGAACGAGGAAAAGCCCGGGGCCGGGCAGAGGTAGGGGCTGGTTCCTTGAGGGCGTGCGGAGAAACTCCAATGTACGGAGAAGCATATCCCCTCGTCCCTTGGGATCAGGGACAAAGTTGAGCACCAGGGAGAGGCTAATGAGGTCGAATCGCTCGGAATCATCGCGGGGAAGCGGCCGTTCCATGAAGTCCTGCTGTAGAATTCCTTCGCCCTGGCTGTTTAAGTCAATTCTCTCGATGTCGAACCGTCCGCTCCTGGAGCACTCGTTGTCGGTGCTCAGGGCCCCGACCTCCAGCATCCGGAGGCGCGTGGTTCCGTCTGTGGCAGAGCACGGCGCCTCTCTTCCAATCCAATCCATCAGGACACGCGAGCTGTCACCGCCTCGGTCCTTCCGTTGGCCCTGGAGGCTGGCCTGCTGGTACTTTTCGAGCCCGCCCAGGGCAGCTATCTCAGCCTCGATCAAGGCCTTGGCTGTCTGGTCCCCGCTGCGGACGGCTTGGAGTAGCCTCTTCTCCAGGACATGATGAGTGTTAATGAGAGCCTTGGTGGCCTTGCGCGTGATCGACTTCGGTTTCTGGTGGAATGACGGTGGCCGGCCAGCAGAGAGGCTCTTTACTGCCCTCTTGGGTTTCACGCCCATCTTTGGGGTTGTGCGGGGTACTGAATAAGTGGTACGAAGACAAGTGCTCCCGCTCAGCCTCGGCGAGACGAGGTGGTTTGCTGCCAGGGGACCTTCATGTTCCAGCCCGGAAATGGTGCCGTCGCTTGTCGTCCAGGAGCCGGTGGTCGCTAGAGCCTCTAGATACTCGGGAGTTGATGAGCTTGATGGATAAAGTCTTATATCTCTGCCAGAAAGTGCCAACCAAGCAGAACGATTGTTGAATTTGCGGCCAATCAGAATGGATCTGGAGCAGCCTTGGCGGCATGGAAACCCTTTCTCTAGCCCCGCTGTTGTAGCAGGCGGTCCGTGCACACACAAATCGAGAATTGACCGGAATTACCTAACCCTAGGCCAACGTGGGATTCATTTTTGCCTTTTTTTTTTTTCTTTCTGGCCGCGCAAGATAATTTTCATTCCTCGTCTTCACGCCTCCATACTAACCACCCCACGTCGATACAGCGGCAATCTCGTCAAGATGGCACCCAAGGACTCGAAGAAAGGTACTTAGCAGCGCTCGGAAACACGGGCAGACAGCGCCTGTCCATCTCTTTCTTCCTCCCCCCAGCCAAAGCCGCGCCGGCAGCGAGTCGCCCGACAATGTCGCCGAATCTCCGAGCCGGGCGGCGGCGGCGACCACCATGATGCATCAAGAAGGCAGCAGCAGATTTTGCGAGTTCTTTGAGCACAAAGGGCGATTGCTGATGCGTCTTGTTTCTCCCATGTACAGGCGGCGCCTCCAAGACGCCCAAGGGCTCCAAGAAGGCCCAGGCTGCCTCCAAGGCTGCCCTCAAGGGTGTAAGTCTCTTTTACCTTGCCCCGCGCTTCTATGCCGAATCTTTTTACTGCCTGATGCAGGCACATGGAGTCTAGCTCTGCGACAGACATGCTCACAAGCCCGTTTTTGCTCGCATATAGGTGCACTCCCACAAGAAGGTCAAGGCCCGCTACACCACTAGTTTCCACCGCCCCAAGACCCTGCAGCTGTCGAGGGCACCCAAGTACCCCCGCAAGTCGGTCCCCCACCTGCCGCGCCTCGATGAGCACAAGATCATTGTCCACCCTCTCAACACCGAGAGTGCGATGAAGAAGATCGAGGAGAACAACACCCTGGTCTTCATTGTCGACATCAAGGCCAACAAGGCTCAGATCAAGGGCGCCCTGAAGAAGCTGTACGACCTGGACGTGCTCAAGATCAACACCCTGATCCGGTAAGAAAGCCCTTGCCGATGCTGGTCTCGCTCATTCGGGAGTCTTAGACTTCGTAATGAGAGTTCTGGTGTTTAATCTCTGCTAACTTCTCTCCCCAAAACAGCCCCGATGGCAAGAAGAAGGCCTACGTCCGCCTGACTCCCGACGTCGACGCCCTGGACATTGCTGCCACCAAGCTTGCCCTCGTCTAAATCGCGTTTTGTTGTCTTGCTTTTTTGGTTCGCGTGGAAAATCAGAGGGAAGGAAAATATTCGAGTGGGATACCTTGCATTTTACTACGGCGTCACATAGGCTTATGGCTCGGGACACTTTCACGAAAAAAGGCATTGAAACTTCCACCCTCACCACAACTGATTACGCTCTCAAGACACCGTAGGAAGGGCATGCTGAACACCCAATGGCCTCACATCACCTGGTGATCCAGGCTCCTCGCAACACATGACTAAATTATCCTGCCGTCCGCCGGAAGACATAAAACATTCAATGGTCTACCTACTGCGACTGTCAAAGAAAGAAACGGCACATTACAGACAAGTGATTTGTTTGTTTCTTTCCTGTTATATGTTTGGCAATGGCGGCGCAGTTCATTGCCTACTGGCCGTGCCTCCCGACAGCAGAACGCAGCGCAAGTGTTCCTTGGCGCAGATGTTTTCTTGGTATATTATAGTACATTCATGGAGCGTTAATTTCTCGTTCGGTTGGCGGTTATGACCTGCGCAGGCTGTTGAGGTGCTTCATGGTGAGATTGTTGACGTCCATGAACCGCTCGACACAGCTAGCCAGACAGCTCGCCTCCGCCTGATCGAGGCTGCTCCCGTTTACCGACTTTATGCACTTTTTCCAGCAGGTCTCTGTCAGCTGGTGGGTTTCTATGAACGGACAAAGCACCAGTCGAGTTAGTATACTATTCTTCCCTCGGAAAAAAAGGTTTCGTTTGGGAAGCCGTTCGCCGGTTCTCGTCGAGACCCGGCTGGACAGGGCCGTGCTGGGCTTGACGAGCACCAGGGGAATGACGCACGCATCTGAACCTTGGACCTCTGGCCCTCATGGTTGACAAACTGCAGGAGCTCTGCCTTGTCCTTGGAGTTGAGCTTATCGACTTCAGATGCGTCCATCGTTGCTGGTTCTCAGGCGGCAAGCAGACGAGAGCAGGCAGTTGGGGAGGACGGCGATGTATGGCCTGTAGTCGAGAGTGCTCGGGCGACTCAAAGCACGCAGACGAACCAACTGCGGGCGGGCGCAATGGAAGCAGAGGGAGGCAGCTGGTGATGATGCGGGCAATCAGGAGAGCGTGCTCTCTAGCTCGAAAATTTACTCCCCTCGGTTTGGAGCTGTGGTTTGCGCCGGCTGAACCGCCACTAAAGACCCACTTTGAAACGCTCTCGGGCATGGCCAATCACAAAATCGGGCTGATGTGCTTCCATCACCATCGGGCATGCCTGTCTCGACCCGCCGCGCAGTAAGCCGTGATGCGCACAAGAAGCTTTTTACTCATCACATTGAGATTGACGATCTGGTAAGATTGGACTGAGCGAGAAATGCTATCGGTTCTCTCAAGTCACGTTCTCGTACTGAGAATTTAATCACCGAGTAGCAAAGGTAGACAGAGAGAGTGAGAGAGAAAGAAAAAGACCATGCATATCTATTAACGTACGTACATAAGGCATGCCTCTCGTGTAGCGCCGAGCCGGGAGAAACACAAGCAAGAAACGAGTGATAGAATATATTCAAAAAAGAAGTGAAAGAACAAGGCAGACAATCCGTGAAGAAGGCAAGGAACGCAGTATATAAAGCAGATGAAGTTTTATTTTTGGAAGGAAACGGTTGACGACGATACAGGAATGGTAACAGCGAAAATAAATGAAGCATCTATTAGCAGGCTTGCAAGATGAAGATGTCCACTCCTGATCCGCTATTAAATATATCGAAGGCGGCGCGCTGTAAACAGGCAGGTAGCACAGAAGAAAATGAGACCGCCAAGAATGCAGAAGAAGGGAGTTAGAGATTGGTCCAGTTCTTGGAAAGGGACATGTACGTTCATGCCGAAAAGACCGGTTACCACGTTCAATGGCACAATGATGGAGGCCAGAAAGGTGATCTTTGTAAGCGTGTTGTTTGTCCTTGTGCCCTGAGTGATGCTGTCGATGGAGAGCTGGGCCAGGTAGTTGCTGTGGGATCGCGAGAGCATCTTTTCAAAATGACCCAGGTTCGTCATCATGGTCACTACGTGGTCCTGGATGTCACCAAGGTAGAGGCCTATGTCCATGCGTGGCGTCACCTTGTAGTTCTCGTTGCATCGCTTGGTGAAACCCTTCAAGACATCGGCCTTGCCTCCCAGCAGCCTCATCAGGGCCATTGTATTCTTCCGAATGATGCCAATCTTTCGGAGGAAGATTTGCATGTCGTCGGTGCGGGCAATAAAGACCTCATCCTCGATCATTTCGGTATCATGCTCCAGCCGCTGGATTATGGGCGCGAAGCAGTCGACGATGTCATCACTGTGTGCAAAGGCATGGTTAATGGCAAGTCGCAATGAGGAAAGAAAAAAATATTGGGGCCAGTTCTCTGCAAGCGATGCAGATACTCACATCAGAGCATAGCAGATCCAGTCGCTGCTCAGAGCAACGTAGTCCTTGAGCGCAGCAATGCGCCTGCTCACGCGTGAAGCATGAGAGTTGGTCTGGGAGCTGAAGCTTAGGGTACCCTCGCGGAAGACGATGACGTAGATGTAGAAGGGCTCGAATTCGTTTTCGCCATGCTCATCCTGGACGACATTGAAAGAGCGGAAGCAGGCGAAGTAGTAGGAGGGAAACAGCTCGATCTTCTCACGGGTCTCTTGGGTCGTGATGTCTTCGACCGTCAGGGGGTGGATTCCAAAGGCCCTGCAGATTCCGCGAACTTCCTCATCCGTGGGGTTGCTGACATTGAGCCACCAGACACCATCCGTCTCACCCTTGGGGAAAGTGAACAGGCCACGAATGTCCTCGCCGGGGAGCACAAGATCCCCAAAGTAAGGGGCATGGATGGTCGATTCCCACGCCGAGGAAAAAAAGTTGAACCGGTTGGCGGGTGCCACAGGCTTGACGGGCTCCTTGAAATCCTCAGCGACCTCTTCTTTCTCGTCGGTCGAAGCCGGCATGCCGACAAAGTCCCCGCCCGAAGTCACCATTGGCGATGCGTTGATGGTAAACGAGGGACGCAGATCAGTAAACACTTTGAGAGAGGGACGAAGCTCGGCGGCGGCCTGGGCTTGGGCTTCATCCTCAGCGGCGATGAAACTCTCGAGGAAATCGAAGTCGATATGCAGTCGATCCCCGGTGTGGTCGTCTTGGACGGGAAAGCAGACGTCCTCCTCCACGGACTTCGTGGTGTTCAGGCTCGCAGTATCGTCAGCCTCGGCGGCCGTGTGGGGGCGGCTTCGGAGGCTCTGGCGACTGTTGGCAGAGACGGTACGGAGCAGCTCGTGCTCATCCCTCCTATCGGCTTGTCGAGACTCGGAAATGGACATGCCCCTCTCCCGCCTGCGAGCCTCGGCAAATGCCTTGACTGAGTTGGGAGGGGACACAGACCTTTCCGATGTCACGGTCGGGCGCCGCGTTCGGTGCGCCGTGGGCGAAAAGTCTGCCCCATCTTCATCCACAATAGCCTCCTCAAAGTCACGCACTCGGATGACAGGAGAAGCCGCCGTGGCGGCTTGGCTGATATCGGTCTCGAGGCGACGCCCGCCGTACAGCGAGTCAAAAGTTCCTCGGCGCGGTCGGTCAGCACGCTGAGTCGTGGCGCTCTGGCGGCGATGGTCGTCGAGCTCTGGCACCGGGGTGGAGTAGCCCGAATTCAGCGTGGTGTCTTCGTGGTCGGACATCTTGGCTCTGTCGCAGGCGCGCTTCTCTGTGAATGACCGGTCTGATCGTCGGCCAGATGTATAGGACGAACTCGGATCGTCTCGCGGAGCCGGAAATCTTGGGCTTGGGGCCGGGTTGGAGGCTGGAGAAAGGGGAAACTGGTCTTGCAACCGGTTCTACGCTGCGCTTCGCATACTGGACGTGGTGTCTGCTTAGGGGACGAGCATGAGCGGACGACGGCGGGCGGCAAGTTGCCGTCCGCAGCGGAGGGTTGTGGAGCGTGAAGCCAGCGTGATGGTGCTCCAGGAGGCCTGGATGCGGGCGACGGGCGACGGCTCCGGCGGGCGAGAGCGCGGTTACCAAAGAATCGGGGTTGAGTTGAGTGGCTTGTGATCGTCGGGCGTGCTACCAGTTAGGGAGGCTTCCGGTTCACTCCACTGTAAGCCCGGAACTTGGGGCTAAGGAGTGAAGTGGAGAGAGAAGGCCGGGGCGCAGTAGTGACCGCCAACTTGACGACTATATTGAGGCTGGCTTGGTTCGTGCCGAGGACACGGTCGAGATGGCACCCAGTGCACCAGGTCGGTTGGCCACACGCTGGGTTCGATGAGATTACACTGCCGATATCGAGGGTGCGGGAAGGCGACGAGCTTAACGAGGCGCGGCGGGAGTGCTGGTCAACAGATTGGGTCTGCGCACGGAATCTTCCCGTTGAAGGATTTGGGAAGGAAGGCAGGTAAGTTCCTAGGCGACAGGCTTGGCGGACGCTCAAGAAACCGGACCAGAAAACAAAACAAAACACGAGAGAGAAAAAAGGACGATAAGGGGCTCTGCGCTGTTGCGACAGGGCTTATCTCCGCTCGTCTAGATGTAGATGCAGGACGCTGGTAAACCCGCTGGCAAAGCACGAGACTGATGAGCAGCACAGAAAACAACTGCGTCTGAAATGCTGGGCGAGAGCGGAAAGTGCAGATGGAGAGACACGAGGGGAAAAAACGGCCGTGTTCATGTGTGGGATTTGGTTGATTGCATCAGGGGCGTGGGCGGCAGGGCTTGTTTTAGGTGGGACGAAACTATCCTTTATACTGACACAGCGTGTGAGTGCGTCAATAAAACGACCAGCGACGGGGCCACTGGCGAGGTCCAGACCAGTACCAGCCCGCAAAAAAAAAAAAAATCGGGTTGCTTGCGTTGGCTCGTCCGCCAGGTGGGTCGGCCAGCCAGCCACGGGTATTTTCTCCACACTGCACGCCGCCGAGATTTGCCCACAGACAGCTGCAATCAGAGGTGAGCGGCTGCTGCTTATGATTCTGGATGCTGGACCCATCGCGACGCGACATTGGCCACATGGCCAGCCGCGTACGGTGAGCGAATTTTTTGTCGAAGCTTGTTCCACGCCAGCATGCACTTAACGCTCCAGATTTCTGCAGCCCTTCACCCTGTAGGGTTGCGCGGCCGTTGAAAAGCTTGATCTGATCCTGGTGCCGACATCCCGTGCCGCAGCCTGCCTGCTGAGGTGCCCCTGAGAGCTCCTTGCGCGATAGTTAGCGGCGGCCCGCCTCGGGAGAGTTGAGTTGCAGAGCGTTGACTCCCGGGATCTCCCCGTGGCTAGCTGGTCGCAGTCCTAGCTGGCTACATTTTTGGGAAAACAATACTACTCATTATTGCCGAGGCCCAACAGGGTATGAATCTGCCGGGAAGATGCCACCTGCCTGCTTCTCCTTGAGCGGAGTCGTATCGCTGCTGCCGATTGCGCATTCGACAGATGGCATCAACAAGCGCCCAGGCATCGTCCCACGCTCCCGATGCCCACCCACGAGGCTCTCGCAAGGGAGGAACGGCTACCCATCCCAACATGGGGCCAAACGATGTGACTGGGTAGGGTGTCTCGGCCTAGGGGCAACAGGCATTTGCCCAGCCTTGAGCTAACGTTAGCGCAAGGGACGCACATCATCATCTGTGCATTCTTCGCTTTTACCGACGCTTCTTCTCCTTTCTCTGGAACCCGCCTGGATAGACTCCCTCCCACCATCCAGCTTGACATCCCTTGCTCTCCCTCTCCCTGTGCTCAGCTATCTCCCGTCATATCGCCCCATACTTCCCTTTTCTGGGAGAGTTTTCCGGCTCTCTCCATGGTGCGTGTTTGCGGGTCTCTTGGCATTGGCAGTACCCAAGAGGTAGCCCGGCTCGTAAATTGGGTGATCCTTCTACCTAGGGTATACCCGCAATGAGTTTGCCGGTGCACGGGGGTCCCGCCCCACTATTTATCTTCATTCCCTGAGAAGCCACGTCGGAGCGGAGAGCCGTAAGACGCGCAAAGATCTTTGTAGTCAACAGAGGCGGCACCACCACATTCGAACTACCGCTCAACCTTGCCAGCCTGCCATCAATACCCCTCTCCTCCGCTCACCATGGCGGAACAGCTTTTGGACCAAGTCCGCGAGCTTGCCGAGGGCCAAATTGTATGCGTCCCGCCGCAAACACCCCACCAGCAGGAAGAACTCAAGCTCAGATACTGACACTGGCCCCATCGATGGACAGGATTTTGAGGGACAGAAGCTGGCCGACACTCTGGCGACGGCCTTGCTCAGCGTGGTCGGAGTACGTGGCTTCCGCTGGCTCACCCTGAAATCAATCTTCATCCTTGGATCCTCGAAACTAATGCCCAAGCAATGGACAACATCAGGCTCTTTCTCTCGTGATCGGATACTTTCTACAGGACATCAAGCTCGCTGTTTACATCGGCCTCGGGGGAACCGCCTTAACATTTGCCATCGTCGTGCCGCCCTGGCCCTTCTTCAATCGCCACCCCGTCAAGTGGCTCCCTGTTGGAGGAGGGTCGACAGCAGCGGCAATTCCACAAAACATTGTCATAGACGAGAAGGCTTTGCTGAGATGAGGCACTGATTGGGTTGGGCCTGGTGGGGATGGTGACTTCACGGATGAGGGCGGCTGGCAATAGGACAAGCTGTTTGCTCTTGGTATCTCAGATGCTGCTCTCTGGTGAGGGCAGAACAAGTGAATCTATCTATTCTGGCGCATATGCAAGGGGGTAACATATCCCTCCATTCTGAGGCACTGCTCATCTCCTCGCCCCCATCTGGTCCTTGCAGGATCCGTGGAGGAAATGCGAATCCGCCATCTCTTGCGGTCCTGTATCCGCCCCTGTAGGCCTGAGCGCGCTGGCCATTCGCCACAAGAGCTGTCTATATTTTGCTATTGCTGAAGAGCCTTGCTTGGTGGAAACCTCCATTCACTCCCTGCTCGCCGCTCAGCGTCCGTACTTCTGGAACTCCCAGTCTCGGTTGTCTAGCGGGCAGACTTGTCGGGCTTTGAGCCACCTAGATATGCAGTGGAAGTGGAAAGCATGCTTGAAGGCTGTCAGTTTATTCTTCGATAACCGTTGGAGGAGGGCTTGTCGTGGGTCGCGGGTTGCAGGCGTTCAAAGGAGTACGTACGTTGCATATTCCCCAAGCTACAGTGCACTCCTCGCTGGCAGCCGAGGCTTGGTTCGCTTGACACTCGATGCCTAATCATCTGGTCAGCAACGCCCGCCTCGCAGCAGGAAGTTGGAGAGGAGCACGTACACAGGTCCATGATGTGGTTCCTGCAGATGGCGCAGTTGTCAACGACGATGTCCCAAGCCCAAAGGGCAACTGCATTCCACTATATGCCCAGTCACTTTAGCGTGCAGTCCCTGTTCTGCTCGAGACATTGATGCGCTCGAGGCAGACAGCGGGAAACAAGCGCGGGTAAACCACTCACCTTCTTGACTTCAAAGCGCTTCTTTCCATCGACAGCTTTGCTGTCGCCTGAGGCGGCAGCCTTCTTCTTGGCCACGGAGCCGGAGCCCGGCGCATCGGTCATGTCAACGTCCGCCATCGCTGATGTCGGGGCCTGGTCAGTCTGGAATCTGGACGAAGAGGCTGCAAGAGGGCCAGGTGGACGCAGTGCAGGTGTGGTGTGGTGTCTGCGTGCTCAAGAATCGTCGGTATTGGGGCCCATGCGAGGCTTGATCGAGGCGGCGGAAAGATGTGGGGTAAGCTGTTCGTGTTTAAAGAGGTGCCCACCAGCAGCTAGAAGGCCCCCAGGCATCCCTCGACTGCCTATCGATTGCGGCAGTGTGCGACAAGGCCGACAGGGTGGAGCGGGCGCCTCTCGTTGGTTGGCAGCGGTGCAAGCGTCTGAGGCCAATGATTGGCCGTCGAAACATCCGCTAGAAACATTGGGCGTGTACGCGCTAATCCGCTCACCTGGCAGCGCGAGTGGATCTACATACATAGGTACCATCTTGGGGGTTTTCCCCCCTTCTGAACCCCCCTTTCTCCTTTTATTCTTCCTTTTCTCATACATGGGAGAGGAAACCTATGTTGGTCTCAAGTAACTTGCGATTGGTCGTGTTATCATACGCTGAAATGGCAGGCGTGGCAAGCTAAAGGCATCTCGTGCCAGCAAAGCCAACCAGAAACTGTGGGCCACGGGCCGGTCAGGCTCGACCACAGAAGCGTCCTGGCCCAACCTGCGCGCTTTCAGATCGTTAAAAAAGAAGCCTAGTCAGACCAGTGGGGTACGCTCTGCCAGTTTACATAGTAAGCAGTCGAGTGGCGAAGTCGTCAATCAGCAAGATTGCATTCAAACCCCACACGAGACATTACTGCCTATGCCTCCGCCCAGCATGGCAGGTGTATTCAAATAGTAAGGGAGATAATATACAAGCCAAGATGTGTGCATGGGGGGGTGCGCTGTGACCAGAGGCAGGGTGAGATTGCCGCCGTCGCTTGTCGCTGTCGCTGTCGTAATGGTCGTAGGCTGTCAGGCCTTGGCGGCCGCTGCTCGTGCCTTGGTCACTGGCTCTGGAGTCCAATTGAATTTTCCCTGCACGCGGTTCCGCACCCCTGTGCTGCCTCGACCGCAACCAGCCCCGTCGTCATCTCCCTTTCCCCTCATTCCGACCTCGTTGCCCACTTTCATTGTTTCCAAACTTGCTGACGCTCCGCTCTTCGCCATCGCCTGCTCCCTTTGGCTGACACTTGCCACGCGCTGGACTGTCGGACCTGAAAAAAAGAAGGAAAAACAACAACAGCAACAACAACAACAACAACAACAAAAAATATCAAGATCCGAAAGGATAGAACAAAGACCGCATCAACTACACCTGGCATCGATACCAAGCATCTCTGTGAAGCACGCTTAGATTGTTTGTTTTGGCGGCTTCGGCTGTGCGGCACTCGATTCGTCCTCCCGCCTCGATCAGTTTAACTGCCCACGTCTTTCAGCCCTCTCCGCTGCACGCTTGCGCCACCCAGCGCCCTTTACAGCCCCACAGCCCCAGGCCGCCTGTCGCATTTGATCCCGCTTCAGCGCACCTTGTCGCCGCCCAACCGCCCCCCCCCCCC
>PYSQ01000480.1:0-23576 GCA_003049435.1 Nakataea oryzae | reverse complement strand
TTCAAGCCCCTTCGCAGCATCCCCAAAGCCCTTGACTGCGTTTGTTTCAAAGGCGCCGCCTCCCCCGGAATTGCGCCCCGCCACGACGCGACGCGGCAATGCTCGCCACGCCGTTTGCCAGAATGGCTACTGCTCCCCCGACATCTCTCTCTCTCCAGCTCTCGCCCCGATAGGAAAATCCGCCGATATCCTTGCTTGCGCCTTTTTTTTCTTGTCACCTTCTTTCTCCATCCCAGTTCGAGGGACGAAATGGTTGGCGCCAAGGCCAGCAAATGACAGCCCTCTTCCCGGGAGCGCGCGCTGTGAAACCGCAAAACCCGTCACCTCTCCACCTTTCTCGACGTCTTATATCTGGAACCTCGGATGGCTTCTTTCTGATTTGATTTGCCAGGCCTCTCGTCTTGTGTCCGTCCGGCGCTCCTCTGCCGCGCGCACGTCCTGGGCCGGCGAGGGCATTTCTTTGTCAGGGCCAAGCGCCCTGGCCCGTCCTCGCCGCCCCGTGCCGGGTTTCCTGGAGGTTTAATAAACGCCAGCCCAGGCCAACCCGTGTAGGGGGGATGCAAGCGCTGACGGGTGCGTTGGCTTTGGCTGCGTAGCTTTCCGTCGCATCCTCGCCAGCCCAAAAGATCGGATGCCTGCTGCAGGCTGCCCTTGCTCCCCATCGTGATCTTCCCGCCCTCGGCCGGATCCACAAACTCTTCTTCTGCGTCTTCATCCGATATTTTTTTTGGCCCAAGGGAACTAGCATGCGCGCAAGTCTAAACTGCATACCGGATCCAGGGAAATGCTCGGAGCTGTCGTGTTGCGTGGTGTTCATGAGTCGACCGTCGTCTTGATCATCAAAACCCCTGATATTGCCCTACTAGACAAGTACTGAACATGCGTTGCACTTCGGTGTGCTTTCTTATACTCTGCGAGCTGATGCCAGATCGCATTCTATGTGTAAGTATGAGCGAGCAAAAAAAAAACAAGGGTGCCTGAATCCCTGAGCGGCCAAGCAAATCCGCGCCAGGTTCCTAACCCTCGGAACGTCTAACCAGTGTCTTGCGACTTCTGTGTTGTGTTTTGTGTTTGCCTAGGAATGTGAACACGAGTAAATGCCTCGAGGAAAAAAAAATCCAAACTAAACTGAAAAGAAAATGAAAAAAAGCAACAAAGACCACACACTACTCTCGCCCAACTCCTGTCGGATATGCCCTCGTCATTCGAATGCATGAGTTTGTGTCCCGTCATCTCGAGAAGATGGAGAGAGGGGAATGCAAGAAGACCAAAGAGATGACAACAAGACAAGCACAATTATTTCTTATACTGATGTTTTGGCCAAGCAGGTGGCTGCCCCTGAGGGTCTTCAGCGTACTTGGCATCCGCCACGCTGGCGTAGCCCTCGGATCTCGCGTAGCTCAGGCGCGAGCCCGAAGCCCTGTACATGCTCTGCGCGTCGCAATCATCATCCGTGCGGGTCCTCTTAAGCGACCTGCCGAACCTGTTGGCTCCGATGCTGCTGCCGCCGCCGCATCGGCCCCCGTCGTCCCCGAGTCCATTGCCCCTGTGCGACGACCCGGGCGTGAGACGGGGCGAGGAGGCCAGTGAGGAGGCCACGCTCACCGCCTGCGTCGTCCACGCCACGTGGCTCTGCTGCTGCTGCTGCTGTTGCCGCTGAAGCTGTGCCGCAGGGGCCGCCGCCATGTCTGTCTTGTGGTCCGGCTGAGTGCCGAACTCGCCGCCGGCCGCCAGGTCGAGAGTCACGGACGACGTTGGTGTCGAGACTGCCGTTGGAATGCCCCAGACACCCGGGTGGCCCTGGTGGTGTCGCTGCTGCTGCTGCGAAGAGTGGTTGTGAAGTTGGGGATGCAAGTCCCATGGCGACTGGTGCGATGCTGCGACGCCGCCGGCCCCAAACACGCCGCTGCCATGGACCGACCACTGGCCGCTCGCGCTGGTGGGGGCCAGCTCCGGCAGTTCGTGGGCCTCCCAGGTGGCGGGAGCGACGACATCGTAGCTGTGGAGCGAGGATGAGAGGAAAGGGTCCACGACCGAGTCGACGCTGTCCACCCCCGAGGTTACGGGGAAGAAGCTGAGACTGGGCGCCATGTTTCCGCCGGCACCGCTGCCGTCGTGCCCGTAGGACGAGGGCATCGTGGCGGTGGGCGGTGGCGTCACGAGCCCGCAGCCGCCATTCATGTCGCCTAGGACAGAACCGTAGTAAGACGGAGCTGCGTGCCGGGACAGTCGTTGATGCTGTGATCGCTGCTGCCGCTGTTGCTGCTGGTGATAGCTGTGGTGTTCATACGTAGAACCGTGCTGCTGCTGCTGCTGCTGCTGCTGCTGCTGTTGATGCTGATGCTGACTTGCCGTCACGGCCAGTCCCGCCGAGGCATCCCCACCGGACCAGATCGTGGTTGCGGCAATGTCCTCGCTCATGGAAGCGCCCAGGTGCTGCTGGAAGCCCGGATCCGGAGACATGAGCTGGCTGCGGTGCACCGCCGAAGCCGAGTCTTCGACCGGCGTCATGCCGCCGCTTTCCGCCGCCGCCGCCGCAGAAGCAGCAGCAGCAGCAGCAGCAGCAGTCCGGGCCGCGGCCTGCCCGCCGCTGATGATGGCGCGCGACCGGTGCTCGACCGAGTAAGGGTCGATGGGCGTGAGGAAGCGCCAGGTCGTGGCGCCGTCCTGCTTCATGACCACAAGCCTGCCCGCCTCCTCCTTGACCTGGTGCGCCGTCGCAAACGTCCACAGGATCACGCCGCGGCGCACCCAGGGGTGCGGCTCGCCGCCGCCGCCCGGCCCGTCCTGCGGCGGCTCCTGCGACCAGAGCTCCTGCATCATGCCCACCCGCCTGGCGAGCGCGGCCTGCGTCGGCGTGCTCTTCCCGGGCCCGTCGGGCAGGTACTTGCGGTACTTGCTCTCGATGTCCTTGCTGTTCTCATCCGTGGCCGCGGCCGCGTCTTCCTCCCCGCCGTCTTCGGCCCGCTTGCCGCCGCCGCTGCTGCTACTTCCGGATCGCCTGCTCTTCTTCTTGTTCTTCTTGTCGCTCTCCTTCTCTTGCTTCAGCCACTCGGCGCTCCCCCTGACGACGCCCTTCTTGCCGTCGTCGACGAGTGCCGTGAAGGCATGGGCCGGGTACCTCGACAGCTCCTTGAGCATTATTGCCAGCTCGTGCGCGGGCGGGTTGACGTCGATCTCGGGCCGCTCGCGCCTGCTCGCGCAGTCGCAGCCGCCCGTGTCGGCGAGTTTGCAGCCAATGACGTGGCCCGACCAGTTCCAGACATCGGTCAGCGGCGGGTCGGCCGCGGCACCATCGACGGGCTCCTGGCAGAGCTCGGGCGGGCGCGATAGCAGCGTGCGCACCTTCCAGTCGTGTTTGTACAGCCGGGGCTGCTGGATGGTGATCTCCACCCACGAGTTGAGCTCTGCGCCCACGGGCAGCTCGCCGCTGTGCATGTTGAGAACGACGTGGCAGTGGAAGATATCGTTGACCTTCTCGCGCAGCGCCTCGTCTAGCGGCTCGTGCAGAAACGGGAAGTCATGGCTCCATTCCCGCCTCATGGCCTGGGCCGACCCACCGAGCTCCTGCTTGATGGCCTGCGTGTACTCGTGCAGCAGCGGGCCCGTGATGCTCGCTGCGGCGCGCGGCCACTCGTCGCGCCGCAGGTTCTTGGCCAGGTGCGGGAACTGGGCTTGGTCCAGGTGCTCGCCTGTCACGGTGTTGTACGCATAGCCCCCGCAGTGGGCCTCGTCCGGGACGTAGTCGACCGTCCGGGCAGACACGCAGATCCAGCACTGGCTCGGCCTGAGATGCACCCGCTGGTCCGCTGCCAGCACCCAGGCCCAGTAGGCGTAGTTGGGCCTCTCCTCTGGCATGCGCTTCTCGCGGAGCGCCAGCAGGACCGGGTCCGCCTTGAGGTTCTCCAACTGAATGCCTTCGGGCTCGTCGCCATCTCGAATCTTCTCCTGTGTCGGGAACAGAACGTATACTGCATCAGGAGAAGGAGAGGGAGTCAGCCAGGGGTGTCCAGCGTGAGCTGCAGGACAATAAGATTGTGAAGGAGAATGCCCCCTGCGCGGAGACACCGAACGGGGCGCCCTAAACCCGTGGCGTCTGCTTGCATGGACGTGGGAATCTGTTTGCGCAGGGCTCGAGATCGCCATGCATCGTCTTCTACCCCTCCGAGAAGCATGCGCATCCTCCCTTGCTGCTGGAAGTCGCACTAGGGCGACACCCCTGCCCACCCACCCTGGGGTGTGACGAGGCGCAGAGGTGAGCCTCTGATAGGGCGGCGGCTTGCTTCTGCAGGGGCCGAGGGTCTGGTGACCGGCGCCAAGGCGACGGTTGCAGGCCCACGGGTGGCCGTTGACTCCTGATCTCCACAGAAAGCACTTGGGCCTGGAGCGGCCGAGCCAGCCTCCGGAATGACGAGAGCCACATCGCCCCGATTAGGCACGTTGCAGGTGCAGAAGCAACCCAGGAACAGACAGCCTGTGGCCGACAGCCGATTGGACCAAAAAAAGAAAGATATATATATAAACAAGCCAAGGAAAAAGTGGCTGCACTCACATGAGGGATGCGTCTTGAAGAAGCCCTTGAGGACCTGCAAATGGCTCGATACCATCTTTCGGGGAGAGTATTCGGGGTGGTGCTCCGCTTTGGGCTTTGGCTTGCCATTTTTGCCGAGATACGGCTCGCCGTTCTCGTCACTGTCCACCTTCCACTCCCTCAGGGGCTCCGGGATGCCCGGCGGCAGGTGCTGCAGGAAGCAGCAAATCCACAGGTACTCGCTGATGAGCATGTTGCGTCCGTACTGCTCCGTGCTGCCGCCATTGCCGCCATACTGCTGGCTTGACATCTGGTACTTTCTCCGCCCGATAGGGGCGATTATCAGGAGGGCTTAACCCAGAGCCGACCTTTTTGTTAGAAGTCTTGCTCCTGGTCAAGCTAGATAGGACGGTGATGATAACGTGTTGACACGTAGTGGGGACTAGCGCTGGGGAAAACTGACCATCGATAAATGCAAGCTCGCGCTCGATGGGCCATTTCTGGCCCATCCTGTCGTCTGGGCCCTTCTCGGACTGCTTTCTCCGGTACTCTAGGAACTGGGGCCATTCGTAGATGGGGTTGATATCGACGCCGAGACCGGCCGATACGGCACTCTCCAGTGACCGCTGCAGTTTTTCGCTGCCGGCGACATTTCGCTGGTGCCGGAGGGGCCGTGGCCGATGCCGCTGGAGACTTTGTGTGTTTTGCGTCGAGAAGCTCCTCGCTGCAGCTGGCACGGGGGAGGGCCCGGGGATGTTTGTGTGCGAAACGAGCGGTTCGGGCAGCGGCTCCCACGCTGGCGAGTATGCGGCAGTGCCGTTGAAGCACAGAGTTGTCAGTTCACTGCCGACGAGGACGACCTCTTGTCCCGCGTATTGGTGGTTCTGCTGCTGCGCATTGCCTGACGTGTCCCCGAGAGGTGGCCTCTCACCATCTGACCTCCTGCCGACGCTTTCAAACAGGTCAGGCGTGGGGGTCTGCGATACGAGCTGGTGTTGCGGTTGATGGGCGATGACGCCCTTTGCTGGCGTGTCGACGAGGGCTATATGTCGCCTGCGGGTGGCCGTGCCGAGTGGCTGGCTGATGAGAAGTCTGTCGTTGAGTTCATGTAAGTCTAGATTTGAGGACGAGAACCTGTGCTGCTCCTCGGACGGTTGCTGGGAGAGCCGAACACGATCCATGGAGGGCAACAAAGAAAAGACGGCCGTGCTTGTTGACTGCTCAACTCGAATGCCTCGCCGGCCGCAGTATGAAAGAATGCACACGGATGCCGGACCAGAACCGGGAAACCAAAAAGGGCGAAGACGAGGCAAGAGCGTGAGGTGAGAGAGGACGAGAGATTTGTGAGAGAGGAATTCCGGCGGAGGCGGCACATTTGTAAGGTATGTCCCTCGGTATGGATGCAAGCATGGGGATACGAGGGACGCCGTTTGCCATGCGAGGCTAGCCCTTCTAAACGAGCCGCACGCTCACTAACCTCCGAGCGGGGACGCGGCGAGAAAAGACGGATACCAGGGGCAGGCAGGACGGCAGATGGGCCATGACCGGCCGACCAGGGAGCTCGATTCTACACTAACACACTACAAAGGGGGTGGGGGTGGATGTATGTGTGTGTGCATGTATGTATGTGTGAGTGGGTGTGGGTGCCAGACACTAGACCGGAATCGACTGTATCTGTCAAGAAACGTTGTGGACACAACCCATGGCCATCGCCCAAGGACGCCTGTCGATATCCTGCTTGCTACCACCCCCTCTGCAGACCTCACTTCCGGCCAACAGCCTGCTGCAGGCCGGCGTCGGCGGAGGAAACGCAGGTACCGCGCAGCCCGGAGACACCCAGCGTCCCCCTCGCCCCTACGCCCACATGGTGCCCCCTGTCGTTGTTCTTATCGCTGCAAGCGGAAAGCAGCAAGGGAGGGACCGAGGGAGTGTATTTCGTCAGCAGGCCGGCAGCCTCTCACACAAATGCACACTCCCAAAACAGCATGGTGGCTATGGCCGTCGCCTAGCCGCCCAACCGTGGCGGAATGCAACAGGATTGAGAATACCAGACATCATGACTGACGCGACGCTCATGTCCAACGGGATGGGGCGATGGCGAAGGGTTCGAGTTGCTCTCCCAAACATGTGTTAGCAACAGCCCTTTTGGCCATTTCATGTGGATAAAGCGGGGGCTTGATTCGTCAAGAGAGAGACAGCACGAGGAAACAGGAAAGGTGGGATGTAGGGCAGGGGGCAAGGTAAAACGGGTGCGGAGTTGATGGTGCGCATCAGATCAACACGGACAAGCCGAACCCGCTAGCTCCCAACTCCTGGTTGGGGGCGGACGAAGGGATAGCAACACCAGCCGCCCTGTCCCCGGCGGTGCAGCGCAGGCATACATTGGAGCGAAACCATCAACGACAAAATAGGAGGGCGACCACAGCCAACGCCTCTCACTGTTTTAGGGGATCGTCTAACGCGCACACGCCATGGCTGGGGTGGGTATTCAAAGACAAGGCCCCAGTCGGGCCAACTAGTTGTGAGTTGCTCATCAAACCACATGCCTTTGCTCATGCCTCGTCTCTGCCACCAACCTCGTCCCCGTCGTCCTTGCCGATGGTCACCTTGTGCCTGGCGCCTCTCCCTATGAGTTTCTGCAGGGCCACCTTGTTGACCTGCCCCTCCGTCTTTTTCTGCATCTTTGCGATCTCCTCCTCGGCGTCGACCGCCTCGGCCTCTGCAAATTCGAGCACCAATTTGCGCCCAAGCAAATGGGTGCTCCCCAGTGCGTTGAGCGCGTTTTCTGCCTCCTTGGGCGTCGTGAACTCGGCAAAGGCAAACCCGCGCGTCTTGTTGCCAAAGTTCTTGGGCACCCGTACCGCACGGAGCTGCCCGTAAGTGCCAAACAGTGTCCGTACGTCCTTCTTTGTCGCCTCGAACGGCAGGTTCTTGATGACGATCTTGGTGCGCTGGCCCGCCAGTTTCTTGGCCTTGTCTTCCCGCCGCCGCTCCTCGGCCGCATCCAGCCCTCTGTGCGACGCCTTTACGGCCAAGACGTGGCCCTCGAGGGTGTGCCCGTCCATGACCTTGAGTGCAGCATGTGCCTGCTCTTTGGTGCGGAACTCGACAAAGCCAAACCCCATGCTCAGCACCTGACCAGGCTTCTTGGGGTCAGTCTTTGTCTTTACGCGTGCGGACACGAACCCGTCCAGGGGCCTGAAAGCCTCGGCGAGTTTCTCCGTCGTCGTGGCAAAGTTCAGCCCCCGCACGAATAGCGACGTCGTCTCAGCAACATCGTGGGCCTCGTCGCGCTCCAACAGCTCCGTAACCGACAGCTTCTTTGCCGCCGCGGGGCCATCGCTGCTGCCCTGCAGCTGCGTTGGTGCGGGCTGGTTCTTGAACAGATCTTTGGGGCCCTTCTCCAGGAACAGAACCGAGTCTTTAACACGTCTGTATGCGAGGCTCCCGAACGCGGCTCTCGCGTGCGGGGCCTGCGTAAACTCGACAATTGCTATGGTCCCACTGGGAGGCATCAACACTCTCAGGACAGTGCCGTGCTCCTCAAACATCTTCCTCAGCTCGTCAATAGTGGTGCCGTAGCTGAAGTTCTTGACCAGTATCGTGGTATCGCCACGCTGACGTGACCTGAAGGCGCCCAGGTCAACGCCGTTGGTGGCAAAGTAGGCCTTTGTCTCTTGGATGATCGAGGTCTCTGCGATGGCCTGTTTTACACTAGCATCGGCCGAAGACGGATCCAGTAGGTCTGATTTTGACACGCCCAGGCGGTCCGCCACCGAGGCGTTCACGGCATCTTGGCTCATATAAAGCGCATTCCAGTTGAACGAGGCAGACGCAGCCTCGGCCTTTTTCCTGATCAGATTCTGCTTCTTCAACGGGAGCTTTGAAATTGCAAACTCGTCTAGCTTGGACTCCTTCTTGCCCTGAGCGGGAAGAACGTGCAAGATGCGGCCCTGAAACAAACAGCCATCAGACTTCTGGAATGCGGCGATGGCTGATGGTGCGCTAGCAAACAGAACCAACGCATAGCCCTTGCTGGCGCCCGAGCTACCAACAGCCAGGTGTACCTGTTTCGTTGAAAGTTCCAACGTCGTCAGTCAAGAATTCATCCAAATTTATCCACTCCAAAAGCCAAAAAAAAAAACAAATTTGAGTCAGGGGCACTTTGTGATCAGAAAACAGAGCATCTACTAAAATACTGTGCCCAGGTTCGCATCATATACCAATGGTATAAGCTGTCCCTATCTGGGGTTCATCATAAAAAAGGTGCAAGCTTGACCGAGAGAAGAAGGCAGGGGAGAAATGCAGTGATGGCTTACCTCTTCGATGCTCCCAAACTTCTCGAAATGACTCCTCAAGTCGTCCTCGGTTGCGCTGTAGGGCAGATTCCTGACAAACAGCCGCGACGTCTTACGGATGAGATCGAGTGCATCACCAGCTCGGTCCTTCAAGGACGGAGTTGCCCGGCTATCCTGGCGAGGCTCCTCCGTTGCTGTCGGCTGCTCGGAATCATCGCTGGCCTCTGCGGGCGGGGCAGTGGACTGTAGCGACGCTACGGGTGGTGGGGGTAGGATTGCGGCCGCATCATCCGCGTCGACAAGGTCCAGAAGACGATTGGTTCGAGACCGGAGCCAATCGTCATCGGTTGCTGCAACACCCCCGGGGCCAATGTCCGAGGTTTGGAGGGGTTCTGGGAGGGCCTGGACTGGCGCTTGCAAGGCGGTCTCAGGTATGCTATCTGGCCCAGCAGTACGAGCAGCAGGCGCCTCTTCGACGGCCAGCCTCTTTGCGGGACGGACCGGTATATCCTCGTATTCGTCGTCACTCTCCCCGTCGAGCGCAGCCATTGCCTTCTCGGGGATTGTGTCGGGCACAGGCGTCTCAGCCATAGCGCCGTCCAGCCTTGCTGCCGACTGCATCGTCTCCATGTACTCCTTGAGCTTGGGATCAGAAAGATCAAGATCTTCGCGCTTGCGTTTTTTCTGCTTGGCATCTGGCTGGACATCCGTTGCTGAATGTTGCTCAGAAGCGCCTGGTAAGGCAACAGAGACGCCATCTTGGCCAGTCCTCAGCTTCGTCGGTGGTCGTAGGGATGGATCAGTAGGCTGTGTGTACGCCAGTCAGTGTCTCGTCACCAATCGGCAGCTCGGGGGGTTGGACCGGGGTGTCTCATACTGGCTTTGCGAGCTCGACTGTGATCTTGGACATGCGGATGAAGGAGCGGTTGAAGTACTTGGCTGCCTCCGAAGCAGCCTTGGCCGTCTTGAAACCGACAAAGCCAATCCTCCTCCCAGGAATCACCTTGATGTCGGTGATCTCCTTTTCCTTGGCCGCGAAGTGTTTTCGGAAGTCAGCCTCGGTGATGGTTGGCGGAAGATTCCGCACAAAGATCCTTGACGACTCCATTGCGACTCGAATCTGCTGCCCCGACGTCTAGATATGTACATGCAATGTATTCAGCTAGGGAGTCGGAGGCAGACTAGCCACTGCTAGCTCATAGCTGAGACTGTGTAGAGGGGAGCGCGGGTTGTGCAGTGACTTTCGTCGACTGCAGAAGAGAGGAGAACAGAGGGAAAAATGGATGGGAGTCGAGGAAGTTGGACGAAAAAAAAAAACCAGCAGAAAAAAAAATTATCAAATGTCAAGAGCCTCGCTGCAAAGGTGGGGCACAGCCAGGAAAACCCCACAGATGGACTGGCGTCCGTCCCAAAACAGACCCCTGCACGCTTGCAAGCCGACGGCAGGTGATGATGGAAAGACCCGTCAGAACAGACGGACGCTCTTGATCTCAATTCCGGTCAATCAAATCGGGTCGACTTGAGTTCGCGCCGCGACAGCCTCCAAACCGACGGCACCGCCACCTGCCATTCGACGCTCCTCCCGGTAGGTCCACTGGCCCTCCCTGCGTGGTCTGAAATATGCGTTGCTGCCATGGACCAGCCTAGCCCGCCGTTTGTCGTTTTGTTTTGTTTCGCCCGCAGCGCGATCATTCCACGTGCATCGCGCTGTGCTTGGCTCGGTGAAGTGGAGAATAAGGTGCCGGTGGGCCTGTAGCGGCATCGCGCCGCCAAATCATTGCTCTTCTCCTGGTCACTCCCCCCATGCCCACAAACGTCGCCAGGCCTGGGCCAATTGGACCTGATCCGAACCAACAGCCAGCCCGAGCTAATCCCAACACCTGCGACGACCGCACGCACTCAAGGCCTGGACCACCCGACCCTCCCTCCAACGCCCGATCCAAGAAGCACACGAGCCAAGATGGCTGTCGACGAGCCTGCATCGAGCCCCGCCCCGCGCGAGAAGCTGGAAGGTAGGTGTGCGCCCAAGGACGGGGCGTCACAGGGCGAGCGGGCGAGAGCACGGGTGCGGACAGTTTGCTAACGTGTGCGCCCCGGCGCGGCCTTGAAGCCCAGATCAAGGCGGCAGACATGGTACGAACATCGACCAACTGGGACTCGCGGAGCCTGCCTGCGACGGCGTCGCTAACAAACCAATGGCTAGAACGATGACTTGCAACTCGAGTGCATCGATGTCGGTATGTCTGCTCTGGGTCCCAAGGATCCTGTCGCCGCTGCCCCGAGCCCCAGGCCCTGAAGACTAACATGAACATGCCCGTCCACAGCTCAGGAGGCCATGGCCAAGTTCACGATCGAGAAGGTTCGCTCCGCTCCCACCCGCCAAAACTCGCCCGCAACCATAATCTTCAGTCCAGACCGCCTGGAGTGACACAGAAAGCGGCACTGTCCCACCACCGCACACACGACTCGGGCCCAACTTGACCGTAGCTGACCACGACGTCGGCCTCGCAGGATATCGCACAGCATATCAAGAGAACGGTAAGGCGACGCCCCCCCTGTTGCCGGATACTCGGACGAGCCTGTTCATGCTGCTGACCAGACGCGCGCTTCCAGTTCGATGAGCGCAAGGGGCCCACATGGCACTGTATTGTTGGTCGGAACTTTGGAAGCTTCGTGACGCATGGTAGGATGCCTCGAGCATGGCTTTTGAACGAACGCCCCTGTCCACGAGACGACGCTGACCCCGTCTTCGAATACGCCAGAGACGAAGCACTTCATCTACTTCTACCTCGGTCACTGCGCCATCCTCCTTTTCAAGACGCAGTAGGCAACCAATCATGTCTGCTTAAACCCCGTTGCTTGGGTTGCCGAGAAGCGACGGTGCACTTGCCATGGAAGGGAGGAGGCGGTCGCATCTGTCTGCCAATCTACCCATCGCCCAGAGGGTAGAGTGCCGCTTGGTCCCGAGACTTGGCTCCGTGAGATAAAAAACGCAGGATCGGAACAGCATGGGAGGCTTCGCTTGTTTCGGGATCTGCCTAGTGCTGTGGTATCTACCATCTACATAACCTATCTGACCCGAATCTCTCGCCCGTTTGTCCTTCCTACGATGCGCTTGAAGAAGACGTAACAAGGTGACTCTTTTGAAGGTTTTTTTCTTTATCTTTTCTTCTCGTTCCAAGGGACTGGACTCGTTGAGCCCTTCGAGTCTGCACCTGACATTATCTGCCAGTTGGTGGGCTTAACGAATAATACATGTGTTTTCTGCTCAGCTCGGCAGTTTACAAGATGACATTGAACTACCCCTACCAACCGCCAATGATTATATACAGCTATATGCTAGACGTTTGTCGTTCCAGTCTTTCCGCCAGATATGAGCTAGCTCGGGCTTGATGCAGAACTGGGGATAAAGTTGCAGAATGAGCTGATTGCAGAACTTGACAATATTCCCATTCTTACTTTCACTCTTCCCTTCCCACCAGTCACCGTTCTTGCATTAGTATTGGTCTTTCTCGCGGGAGATACAGCTGCAGATTAGCTCATTGCTCTTCCTTTGTTTCCAAATGGCAGCCAGAAAACGCCACCAGGACCTGATACCTTTCGGCCCGACCGAAACACGACCTCCCTTGGGTTTTCCTGCATGCATTCCTCGTCCCGGGATTTTATGACCCAATGCGAGCGCGCGCTAGGCTGTGACAAAGTGGTCGTGGTCTGTCTCTTGGCTGAAACCATTCTCTCCGAATCAAGCGTGGAGAAGACTGGGCCACCCTGGAATGTACTGCCCGCCGAGACCAAGACTTGTGAGACTGCCACTCTCCCAGCAGTGGGATATCGGGCGTCCATAAGCAAAGCACCCAAGATAGAAAGCGTGAGTGCAGCGATCCATGGTTTTCCCGATCTACCTGATGAGAAGCGAGCTTGTATACGTACCATGGCTAGGTGTGGCTGGATTACGGGGTTCCTTGCCAGCTTCTCATGTCTCGCTCTCTCCATGAAAACATATATATCGCGGTCTGGCCCTCGATTTCTGCAACGCAGCACGCATCCCACGGCAGCAGGGACATTTTATGATAAATGACGGCCCATTTTCAACACACTATTATCGGCCTTTCGAGCGACTCTGGGAGGGTTTTTTTTTAAAAAAAAAAAAATAAAAAAAATCTTTCAGCCACACTCCGGCGTTTTTCCAACTCTGAAACCGAGATTTTGATCATTTTGCATGGAAAAGTGTTGATGTTAACAGCCCCACAACAACGACTATGGGCCGGGACTCCTTGTTCAAGAGCTTGAGCTAGCGAAACCTGTGAGAGCTCCCGTTCGAGCTCGAACATGACGTATTCTGCTTCATCCTTCGAAAACTCGTCTGCTTTCTGACAGTCCATAGCTGACCAGGCTGCGTTGGCAGTGACCCAGTTCGTTTAGACATGGCCGTCAGGGTCAAAGTCGACGGAAACCACGCCGGGAACGTAGACCACAAGACAGAGGCAACAAAGAAACCGAAAGGTTCCGTCAGGGAGGACGAAGTAGACGTCTGCTACAGAGTAACATCTCATCTACCTCACCTCGTTCCTAGGACCATAAAAGCCCCACTCCCATACGATCCTCGTCGTCGTCTCCGCCAAACAGGACGACGCACAGATGTTAGAAATGCACCACAGGCCTCCCAGCAAGGAGATTGAGGGACCATATCAGAGTCAACCTATGAAGAAAGCGTCTAAGCCAGGAAGGATGGGAATCCAGCTAGCGAGGGGGAAAAGAAATCTCATGGTTAACAAAATCTACAGTCCATTCATCACAGCTACGTCTTGCAAGGACCAGGATTGTTTGAAATTCTCTTGATTCGACAGCTATCTCCCAAAAGTCCCAAGGAAACTCGGGTGCTCCGGTAATGGTAAGCATGCTGGAACCTTTTCTTCCGCTTCTTTTCGCACACAGTTTGTGCCACGGTTGGAGCAGTCTTTTCTGGGACCTGCTTCCACATTCTTCTTGCAAAATTGCAATGACTGTCTTTCTGGGTGCCGTCCAATGTGGATCGTTGGTATCGTAAATGTCGTTCCCTGGGGGAAAAAAATATCAAGAGAAAACTTGATATGGGAAACGCATGCAAAATAATTGGTGCTGAGGAAAGACCAATATGGAAAGGGGAATAAAAATGCGAAAAATGCCAAACACAAAGATTAGTAAACGCAAAAACTCCGAGCTAGATGCCACCCTCATTCCCAGAAGAAACCCAGCCCAAGTTTGAGGAGTCATGTTCGCGTGGAATCACCTCCGATCCACGCTGTCGTTGTCCGAGCCGTTCTTGTTACGGCGCGTGCCCGCATATATCTCCCGCTTCATTTCCTCGAGCCTGTTCCTCATCTTGGTCAAGGTCGAGATCTGCTGCTGCTCCGGGTTCTCCAGCTCCAGAAGATGGTAGTGAAGCTGCTCGTACTTCTCGTAGTACGTCTTGAACCTGCGTGCTGTGTCCATGACGCTATCGGGCAGCTTGCTGCCACCCACGCTGTTGCCGGAAGACTGCTGTTGCTGGCGCTTGACCCTGGGCAACGAACCGACCGCACTGCCACCACTCGAGGACGAGTCGTTGTAAACATCTGCCGCCGCCTTGCGCTTCTTGTTGTTTGCGCTCGCGATCAGAGCCTCTTCGGCCGGGTCGATGTCCGATGCGTTGGTCGGCGGTGATGACGCAAGGGGCGAGGACTTTGGCGGGGATGTATTCTTGGACTTCGGCTGGCTGCCCGAATTCGTCGGTGCACGTGCTGGGATTTGATTGCTGCTGATGCTCGCCTCTGGTGCTGGTGCGCGAGTTTTTGTGGTCGATGTCGCAGCAGCTACCGGCTTGATGTCTCGTGCCCGCTCCTTTGGCTTCTCCACTGGCTTGACCACCTCTCGCGGCTTGCTAGTGGCTCCAACCTCCTTGGACACCGTCGACGTCGCCTTCGGATCTTTAGCCTTGGGCTTCTTGCTGATAGGAGTGGCTCCCGAGCTGGAACTGCTGTCTTCTTCGTCCCGGGCCCGCTTCATCGGACGAGCCGGGATTTGTGGCTCGACAGTCTCTTTGACCGGAAGCTTTGCCTTGGGCGCAGGGGCGCGGACAGGTGCGGCAGGCTTGGCGACTCTCGGAGCAAGGGCAGGCTTTGGGGCCACAGCTGGCTTAGGAGCCGCTGCTGGTTGCTGCTTCTTGACCTGCTGGGATAGCGGGATCTCTTCGCTCGAGTCGTCCGAGTCGCTGATGAGCTCTTTGGAAAGAGGCCCCCTTGCCCCATTGGCCGATTTAGCTGGGGCCCTGGGAGCGGCTGCGGATTTGACTGGGGAGACCTTGGCTGCAGAGGCCTTCTTGGGAGCGGCCGGTTTCTTAACCACAGGGGCCAAGTCGGAAGCTGTCTTCTTTGTCGTCTTGGTCTGAGAGCTCGATCTCGACATGGGTTCGGAGCCGTTTATGGAGCGTATGTCGTCGTCCCTGCTGCCTGGAGAGGCTGCACCGCTGGCGCTGTCGTCGGCCTTTTGGACGTTGATCTTGGGGGTCGATGTAATTGTTTTGGGACCCTTGGCGAGCGTGGCCTGGAGCTTGCTCAAGCTCTTGCCCTTGCCCCTCTCATCAAATGGCAGCAGCTTCTGCCAAACCGGTTCCGTGGGGCCTATCCTCATGCGGTCGTACCACCTGGCGGTGTTGTCGATGGCCAATTGCCGGTCCGCATCCGAGTCGTACTCATGCTTCCAGATATCCAGCTCTTTGAAGAACATCTTTTTCATGGTGTACTTTCCTGTGCTCTTGTCCAGGTCGGCGACCTTGTCCAGAATGCCGCGGAATTCCTTCTTTGAATCCTCAGAGCCACCCCATTTCTCCCAGAGCTCGTCGTAAGTCATCTCTCTGACAGCCAGCAAGTGGGTGATGGGCGCCCTCAGCTCCCTGGCGTCCTTGACCTTTTGCTGCGAGGCCGACTCGACTGAGGACTCTAGGGGAGAGCCGGCAATGCTGAGGGCCGGGCTGGAGGCACGGGACAGAACCGAGGTCGAAATCGTATAAGCACTGCTCTTGCTTGAGACCGTCGTCTTTTTGGCACCCGGCAGAGGCTTGAGTGCATTTGGTTGTAATGTCGAGCTACTTGACCTGATTCGCGAGGTCAGCACGTGGTGAGGCGGAAGTGAGGGGAGTTACGAGAGAACCTACTTGGAAGGCTTGGACTGGTAGTCAGGGTGGTTCACAATCTCCAGCACATCTTCCTCGCCCTCCTCACTGGCAGCGCGGCCGGAGAGCGGTGCGGTATACCGCAGCTTGTTCAGCGCCGGGTTGCGGAAGATCGGCATTGTTGGATTTGGCAGCAAGTCTGCCGTAGTCAGGTCCTTGGGATCCGTCACGTAGAGGTCGTAGGCGAACGAGTCGGGCGTTCGTTTGAGGTAGTGCGTGTCGGAGCCGTAGATGAATGCCTGCAGAGCCAACAACCACACAAATCAGTCAGGATTCGGCGTCCCGTATTTTGGAATTTTGCCTCTGGACAAGAGCAAATGGTGCTTTTCGTGGGACGCGTGGGAAGCCCGCAGAGGGGCGGGTGCTGGCGAGAAGCCATGCAAGTTTGACATTGTGGCAGCAGGAACAATAGCAGCTGAATAGGCATTCGGCCTATTGAGAGGCAATTGGCAGCAAGACGGTCGGTGACCAGCCCCAAACAGAGCCCCTGGAGAGGAAAAACAAAAGCCACGCATTCACGACAGACGTACCGGGTTCTGTCCCAACGACAGCTCAATGCCCTTTCCATTCTGGAAGCTCTCGATCATGTCCTCAACCACATCGTCGTCGAGGGTGATGGCAAAGACCTGGAGCGGCAGAGTGGCCATGGACCTGGCTGAACTCTCGAGCGCCAGGCCCGCTTCGGGCAGTTTGAGCACCATCTTTGATGGAGAGCTAGGGGTGTGGCGAGCGTGCAGCAACCGGCTTCCCTCCTGGGGCCTTGTCTACTTGAGCAGCCGCCCCTAGGGGAAAGACTGCCCAAGAGCAAGCGGAGGGGGCCAGAGTGCCCCGATGTGTCGCAGAAACCGTCTTTCGAGGTTTGGCCCGGTCGTCTGGGGATTGTTGTGGCCAAGGGTCTGTCGAGGAACGGTCGGAGGAGTCGTGGTTTGGCAATGGGGGGGCTGGCAGGTCGAAAGCGGCCGGCGGTTGCGGGAGCGTGAGAGAGAGAGAGAAGCAGGGCGGCAGGCGGCCGCAGGAGTAGCCGACAGGCGTTCCTCAGGGGATGCGTTGCAGGTAGCCTCGGGGTGAGTAGAGGGCGGCGGCGGCGGATTGGGGAGGCTCGCGAGACTGTAGATGGGGAGGAATGAGTGTCCGGGAGTGAGCTGGACAGGAGAGGAGTCGACGCGAGGTTGTTGCAGGCCGAGAGAGGCAGCAGCAAGGAGAGGTCGTACGCCGACTGACTTGGGTTCGAGCGAATGAGAAAGTGGAGCAGCATGGACAAAGACGCCTAGGCTGGCAAACGAGAGGGTGGGAACAACGAAGGAGGGCGGAGTGGTTCCAGCAGGGGGTGGTTCCGGAGGCACCTTTTGGCTCTTCTGGGGTTACGCCGGTCCCGTGGAAACCACTCAAAGTCACTGGTACTTTGTGAGTGGGCCCAAACACTGACGCCTGCTCAGCGCGCAGGCCAACTGAGAAGCTCCCGTCGCTGGGGCGCGCATCCCGTCACTCCATGTGGAGCGGGCGTGCGCATTTGGACAAAGGACGCAAGCCAGCAACAGCTGTTGGCGCCCGCGACCGCTCTGCAGGCCGCAACCGCAGCAGCAGCAGCCCATACGCGATGGCAAACGCGGTGCCGGCAGGCCGATCACAGGGGGGGCGGGCGAGCCAACGTTGGCCCTCTCGCCGATTGACCTGCCTTTGCCGCCGCGGGCGTGCGTCGTCGACAACGGAGCCAGCCTCAGGCGCGACGCCGGCGAGCAAGGCAGCCCCCAGGAGGAAAGGGGGGGCCAGGCGACCACAAGCGCTGTCTTTGCCTGTCTGGCTGGCGCGCGCAACGCCTGGGCTGCTGGACGGTGCCTCGTGTCCCACCCACTCATTCATTCTTCGCAGCAGGGCGAGGACCGTCCGCAGGCCCGCTGCCCCGGTCGGCCATTGATTGCCAGGCCGAGTGGCCAGGCTTGTGACTAGAGTTTGCTTGCCTACGGCGTCCTCTGGCTCATGGGCGCCGGCCGCCTATCTAGAGCGAGTTTGCCTTTTTTTTTCGTGCCGGCGGCTGCAGGCGCGGCCCCTTGAGTGGTTTCTAAGGGGCGGCCGCCTCTGGCGCCCGTCGTTCAGGTGGCATTTAGTGCAACCGCTCCATGGTCGACGCGACAGGTTGCGTACCGGGTACCTCGACTGGGTTTCTGTGGGCCCCCCTGGTCCAGTCCCTCGCAGGAGACGGAGCCGACAGGGTTCATGGATCGACGGATGAGCAGCGCAGACAGACGTGCATGTCAAGTTGAGCGAGGCCGCGGTACGTGCCCTGTTCCCCGACTGAGGTGTGCTGGGGCGCGACACCACCCTCATGGCTTCCGCTCGTTTCCATGCGACGTACGCAAGCGGGCTGCTGGGAGCGGCCAAACGAGATCTCAGGCCATGATGCTGCCAGCCCGGCTGCCCACGTCGGCTCATCGCCGATCTCCTGGCCTGCTGCTGTTGTTTTTATTTCCCACTCTGTTTTACTTTCTTCCTGCCTCTCCCGTCGTCGCCAGGCTTGCCTGTTCTGGGGCAGCGAAGACTGCCGCTGCATTGGCCGCTCTGCACATCGACATGGACTGTTGAGAAAAGCAAAGCGCCCTGTGCTGAGACGAGGAAACTAGGGCCGACATGAAGCCAGGTAATTGAATCGGCAAGCCATGGATATCCCCTTGCCTTTCTCTTTTTATCCGATCGATCACTCTTGGGGATTTTTTTTTTATTTTCTTTCGCCGTCTCTGTATCTGTCTTTCTTCTTTGGATTTCCTGTAGGTGAAACCAAAGGTCCGTCCCTCGGGCTGGCATCCCCATGTCCATCGAGGATGCACGGTGGTGCATGGGAATGGGGGGGTGGAAGTCGTGCCGCACGTGGTTCAACCGGCAATTTTTCCCGCTGCCCGCATCCGCCTTTTGCTCTGGCTTTCTTTGTCTCGTTTGGTGGGTTCTCCTGGCCTGCGAGAAAAGCAAGGTTGGCCATTCATGTGGCCATATGGGTGATGTCCAAGTCTTGGTAGCCCCGGGCCGGGCGTCACGCTGCCAGGCAGGTAACATGAACGACCCAGCGGTTTGTTTGCCTCGGGCGCGGGCGAGATTCTGTGTGCCATGTGCCTACCTACCTACATGACTCTCATGTCTAGATACACATACACAGAGCACAGTCAGCGAGCCGGGCGAGCAACGGCTGTAGCCTCGATCCTACGGCCGCGCCGTGGCGGGCGCTGTTGCCCGTTTTTTTGCCTCGGGTCCTGAGTGGCTCAATAGCAGCAGCCTGGGTGGCCCAGTCCCATTTTGGCAGTCCCCGCGCCAGAGAGCAAGGAAGGGCGAGGCGGAGGCGGTCCACGCATCCATGCAGGCATGCAGGCACGCAGCACACATACGAATTCATACCACATGCAGCACATGAGTTGGGAGTCGGTGAATAGCCCCAGGCATGTCCATGCGCCTATTCGACACACCATGTGTGCATCCTCCCCCCCTCCAGACCACAGACCATGTGCCGGAACCTGAGGCAGCTTCGCACGTAGCTGGGCAGACATGCGTCGATGGTAGCGTCTGTCTAACGGGCGGGCGGCGTGTGTGCTGCGAGCTGCGATGAGGAGGGGAGGGAGGCCGGCCGACCGCCAGGATTGCTCTGGCGGTCTGCCGAAGCCGTCGCAGAGATCAGCGCTGGGTAACAGTGGGCAATGCGTGTCTACGGCCCCAGCCTCCAGTTCCCACTCCTCAGCCCATACAACGGACAGCCCCAGACAGCACCGCGCAGTTTGCTGTGCCGCGGGTTCCAGAAGCGCGCTTTTCAACCAGCTCCTGGTCGGCCCGGCGGGCGCCATGCCCAAAAGGATCACAAGAAGAGGGGTGGTTGAGCTGGGCGGGCACCAAGCATTTGGCTGCATGGCATGATTAAGCCCGCTTGAGAAGGTCGGCCTTCGCCGCCTGTTGACATCACTCCCAATTGCGCTGCACTGTGTGTCCCATCGGCAGCCTGCAAGCCACATTCTTATGCCCACACTCTCGACCTGCCCACACTAGGGAGGTACGTCTAGACGGTTAAGCGGGTGGGTATATGGGTGCTTGCCTGCGTGCCTGCGTGGTGCCAATGTAGGACAAACCCAGCTGCCATCGTCACACCGTTGGCGGCTTGGGTTTGCTCCATCCATCCATCCATCCATCCCCCCCGGCGTCCCAATATTTGACTGTAAGCTTGTGTGAGCGGCAGCTGGATTTATGGAGCCGTATGCCGCTCCCGTTGTGAGGCGATATCCACCGCTGGTGAAGTCGCTTGCGAGGGTTTTCTATGCGAATCATTTAGGGGTCAGTGAGTCGCGGTTCCAACGCAAAAAAGGGGCAGAAGCAAAATGGAAGCCACATGAGATTATTGCCATGTAAACATTGCGGGACCCCCCCTCCCATTCCTCGACTTTTCCCCTAACCCCTGTCTAATAGCCGTCAGACATTCCCACGGGACGGGCAGCGGCGCGTATCTTCCCTCCCTTGTATTTTCTTTTTTCCCTTAATATTTTTTTTTCTTGCTGACCCGTCGCCCTGCATCCATCGGCAAAGGCGCATGGCGGCGGCAGAGCCACGTTACAGCAGTCCAGGCCGACGCCACAGGTCCCGGCAGGCTCTTCTTGGCCACAAGAGAAAATGGCAGAGGAAGCAGAGGAAGCAGAGGGAAAAATGCATACCTACATGCCCTAGGTAGCTACCCCCCTGCAGCCATGGAGATGGCGAGAAAGAACGGCGCCACAGAAAAGCGTCCAATGGCTCCCTCCCCCGCCTCCCGCTCCAGAGCGCGCCTGTATCCCTTGCGAAAGATGGAAGCCAGCGAAGCAAAAATGGAGCGAGGGACCCTTGCAGGTTGCGAACCGAACAGCAGTCAATGTTACCGCCGCCCTCCTGCTGGTGGTGGTGGTGCTGCTGCTGCTCCCAGTCGAGGAAACGCAGGCGGGAGCACTTTGATTGCCCGTGCATCCGGATGGAAGGGAAGCACAAGCTCCTGGCCCGCACACACACCCCCGCCACGCGCCATTGGTGGGAGGCGAGCGAGACGTCAGCCGAGTGTTCCCAGTCATCGGCCGCTCCAGCCCTGGCCCAAAGAGGCATGGCGTCGTCATACACCCCAGCCCGTAAGCCAAAAGGGCGCTACCCAAGGCCTGAGGACGAGAAACAAAAAGTCGGGGTCAGGAACAGGCCCAATCACAGGTGCTGCGGGCGAGTCGAGGAGGGCCGGGCGGATGACATGGATGCCAACTGGCAATGGACAACGCACCCAACGCCTGTATTTTTATTTTTTTTATTTTGATATATATAGTTTTTCTTTTTTCTACTCTCTCTCGGTCTCCTTTGTTTGCATGCGGCAGAAGATGGGATTCCCAACCCAGGCACCAACGTGGGCACGTGCGCTATAGCAGCGATTTTTAAGGCCAAAAAGGTTGCAGCCGCCCGAGGCTGCTTGGTCGGTTTCGGTGCACGGATGGTCCCGTTGGCTGCTGGTTGGGAAAATGCAAAGCCGCTCACAGAGCTCGAGGCCGGGTGTTTGCGACACGCCAGTCGGTCCATTACAACAGCTGCAGCTGAGACCTGCGTGTGGATCTGTCTGCACTGCTAATTTCCACGCACCACGGCCGGTGGTGACACGAAGCGGATGCTGTGTAGGTCAAGGCAGGTTTGCAGGTTGGACAATTGCCTACCTGGGTACCTGGGTTGGCAGGTACTTGTTTTGCCTCCAGGCCTGAAACGTCCAGGATGCAAGAAACCCTAGAGAGAGAGCCGTCGGGCGAGGTAGCTGGGTATTTTTTTTTTTTTGCTCGCTGGGGGCCACGAGTTTCTCCGAGTTTCCCTGATGCAAGCGATCAACCGATTGCGGATGTGAGCATGCCCTGTGCTGTGCCGCATTGCTCACCCCCGAGCACAACACCACATAATACAGCACAAAGTACACACGAGCACCGACACGGCTGCGGTTTTTTGGGGCATTCGGCACATGGGTGTTCCACATGTTGCAGGTGGGTGCGGTGCCCCCCGTTCGACAGCCGCCGCTCACCCCCTTGGAGCGCTGAGTGGGCGGTCGGGGCGCTAGCAGTCGAGATTCTACGAGCCGAAGCGATGGCCACCCAGTGCCGCCGCCCTCTCCCTCCGATTGCTTTTGTGCTGCCCGTTGGACGGCGCCAGCCAGGATCAGATCCCCCCCCGGTGCTGCTGTCCGGGGTCGCCATGTTCGTCGTCCTTTGTGCTGTGCTTGCAGGCCGAGGCGAGCCACAAAAACGCAGAACAAAGACGACCGACCGATTGAAGCAGGGCTGAGCTTGGCTTTCAGGCCCGTCCCTGAATCGGACGACAGGGATCGTCCGGCTTACCCTCTTTTGCTCTGCATGCGACAGGGGATCCCAAGGCTCCAGCACAGCACACAGGCGCAGCACGCAGTACAGCAGAGAAGAAAGACAGCCAGCCATGCATGCGCGCGCCGCACAGCTCGTTCCTGGCGACGATTGCTCATGGGTGACAAAGCCCACCGTTGTTGATCACGGCGCCGTTCTTTCTTGGCTCTTTTGCTCTCTGCCAGCGAAGGCACACACACTCTCTCTCGCCCTCTTTTGCGCGTCCTGGTCGTGTGTTGTTTCGTAGCCGTCCAGCGCACAAACCCACCATGCTGGGTCCAAGCGCCCTTTTGGCAGGCCCTTTGATGGATGTGCCTGTCTCGACCGCACTCTACCTCCTTCGCAGGGCGCCTCAAACGGCGTTCCAGCCCCGCAGAAGCCCGCCCAAGAAGCAGTGGGAGGTCGTGGCGTCGTGCTACTCAAAACCCTATTCCATTTCTCAACAGGAGGACCCCTGGGGAGCATCCCTCGTTGCGTGCCGCCGGCTCTGCGGCAAGGGTCGGCCGCCGTCCATGCTTGCATACTTTCTTTTGTTTTGGTGTTATGCTTGTTCAGCCATTCGGGCGGCCATGGGGTTTGGTCTGCCAGTGTTTCGCGTGTCGAGGCTACGTAGTGCAGGCAAGAGGAGCACGTCCGGTTTGCAAGCCGCCACGCCCGCCGACATTGAATTCCCCGCCGATCGGTCGCCGTCGTCAGCAGGCCAGGCCAGCCAGCCAGCCTCCCCCAGCTGACAACGCCTCGACGGCGCTTTCTCCTTTTGGATCAGCCCAATCATACCAATTGCGCCGCCACCTTTGGGGGTGTGGCTTCTTCCTCTGTCTCGTGGGCTGGTCTTGGGAGCCATCTATGTCCCAGCCGACAGTTGCGACGGCGCAACGTGGATCGGCTGCATCCTCCCCACGGCAGGATAATTGTGTAGAAATGATCCGCGCGGCTTGGGGCCTTGGCCTTCGATTTTGTCCGGGAATCGGAATGCTCGCCCCAGGGGATGCATGGTGGAGAGAATGGGCTTCCCGCCGTGAGGGTGTCGTCGTCCTGCACCGGATTTTCCCCTCTTTGGATCTCCCCTCCCGACAGTCGCGCTCCAGGTTTGCGCCTTGTGCCTAGTGGATTAACCTGGTATCCTCTGCCCGCGCCGAGACGATCTCGGGTCCCGGGAGGCAGTGGCTTTTTTTATTTGTTTTTTTAAC